>CM050405.1:46361882-46447254 GCA_027580255.1 Therioaphis trifolii
AAGGGCTCTGGAGCTGTACGCGAACACCGGCCTGTGGTTCAAAAAGTTGCCGACAACCCGCAACTCCGGTCAATGGAGCTCAAGGTAGCGCAAATGGCGCAAGAGCAGACTACCTTCTTCAGGCAGGTGACAGTGCAACAGACGGAGTGGCAAGCGCAGCAGCAGGAGTGGCTGCTGAAACTAGAGGAGCGCCAGGTGGAAAAAATGCAGCAGGAGCAGCAGCGGGCACTGCAGCAGCAGCAGCAGCAGCAGCAGCAGAAGCAGCAGAAGCAGCAGCAAATGCAGCAGCAGCAGGGCGTTCAACAGCAGCAACAGCAACAGCAGCAGCCGAAGCAGCAGCAGCCAGGCAAGATACCCTCGCTAGGGTCCCAACAACTTGGGACATATAGCGAGGTTTTACGGAGTACGCCGAAACCAAAGCCTCCTCCAGTGAGGCCAAAAAATGCAAAAATCGACCTCCTTAAAAAAAGGATACCAAGGTCAGCGGCGGTGACGGTCGACCGCCCTCCTAGTGGTGACACGCTGGTCTCCGGCATGAGGAGGATCGCTGACCAGGTCGACTTGGTGGCTCTTGATGTCAATGTCAGGACCACCAAGAAAACGAAGACGGGAGGCATCCTCCTCGAGGTAGACGATGAGGAGAAGGCGGAGCAGCGGATCATTGCGGTGGTCGGGGAGAGGGCCAGGGTCAGGAGACCGACCCGCCTCACCCCAATCATGCTGTTGGACATTCCAGACTGGGCCGAAGTAGCGGACGTAGCGGCGGGCTTGAGGAAAGCAGGTTTATCGGAGAAGGTCATGGAGTCGGCCAACATAAGCCTTCTCCGTAACAGTGGCGGCCGGAAATCTCTGGTGGCCCGGACCAGCATACCCTACGTCGATGCCATCACGTTGGCAAAGGCCGGAAAGATAGTGGTGTGCTGGACGCAGTGTCGGCTGAAACTCTTGGAGAAGAGTAGGCCGACCTGCTTCCGGTGCCAAACCAGTGGACACATCGCGGCGGAGTGTACCCGAGAGCCGATTGCCCGCCGCTGCTTCCAGTGCGGCGATGAGGGTCACCTGAAGAAGGAGTGTCCCAAGAAGGAAGACGGGGATAAGGACGGGGACGGCAGACCGACGGAGTCGTCTGGCGCTCCGGCCGGTCAGCGGCCGGCGAGGGAGCAGGAGCTCGGAGAGGATCCGGATCAATCGCCGTGATGGAGGTCAGGTATGTCCAAACTAACCTGAATCACTGTAGGGAAGCTCAGGACCTGTTCTGGGAGTTTGTAAGGGCGGAGGAGGTCAGTGTGGCGCTGGTCAGTGAACCGTACGATGTCGGTGTAGCTGGCTGGCAAATAGACCCTTCAGGTCTAGCCGCTCTAGGCGTCCTTCGACCCGGACTCACGCTCGGCGACCCGGAGACGGACGACGGGTTCGCGGCAGTGACTAACCGTCGGGGCGATGCTCTAGCTGCATTCGCGGGGTCCTTGGGGATGGTCATCATGAACGTCGGGAGCGAGCCAACCTTCTTCGGGAGAGGGGAGGGTTCGCGCGTCGACGTGACTTTCGCCTCCGAATCGACCGCAAGGAAGATCCGGGGGTGGACCGTGCGCACGGACGTGGAGAACATGAGCGACCACCATCACTTGAGTTACTCCTACGTTCCGTCGCGCACGCCCTTGTCCGCTTCCGCCGCTCCTGCGAGGCGGTCGGCCGGCTGGCGTACGTCACAGATAGACGTCGACCTGCTGGCCGCCGCGTGGGTGGCTGCGGAATGGGCTGGGGCGGCTCCGTCAGCGGGACACGCAGCCGTGTCAGACGGCGCAGAGGCCGGGGCCGAAAGGCTCGTCGGCAACGTCACCGCGGCTTGCAACGTCGCTCTCCCGCCCAGGTCCACCCACCCGGGTGGCAGGCCACCGGTCTTCTGGTGGAACGGCGAAATCGCGGCCGCGAGGGCAGAATGCGTTCGTAGGAGACGGCTGTGGACCAGGTCGCGCGGCGGACGATCCGACGGAGGGTCGACCGCCGCGGCCGAGGTCGAGTTCCGTTCAGCCCGTAAAAGGCTGAAGCACCTGATTCGCGACGCGAAGTCAAGGTGCTGGGCGGAGCTGGTGAAGTCCGTCGACGACGACCCCTGGGGTAAACCCTACAAGGTCGTCATGAAAAAGCTTCGAGGGCCACCCGCAACAGCGTCGATGGAGCCGCAGCAGATCCGCACCATCGCCGCTGAACTCTTCCCCTCTGGGGACGAGGCGGGGGTGCCCCCCGACGTTGACCTGGAACCGGTAGCCGTGCCGGAGTTCTCTCGGGCTGAAGTAACGGCCGCCGTCGGTCGTTTCAGGAGTCGAAACAAGGCCCCGGGCCCGGACGGTATACCGTCTCGGGTGTGGGGCGTTGTGCACGACACCGATCCTGGCCGACTTACGGAGGTTTTCAACTCCTGCTTGAGAGGTGGCGTCTTCCCCGGCCGATGGAAGCGCGCAAGGCTCTGCTTGTTGCGTAAACCCGGAAAGCCGGAGGGGGTGCCGACTTCGTACCGGCCACTGTGTCTCCTCGACGACGTCGGGAAGATTTTCGAGCAGCTGTTGGTTTCCCGAGTCGAAGCTCATATGGCCGATTCCGGGCTCGGACTGTCAGATCGGCAGTTCGGCTTCCGGGCCGGTCGGTCCACGGACGACGCCCTTCGTTTCCTCGTCGACGGTCTGTTGCGAGCGACCAACGATGGGCGATTGGCCGTGGCGGTGGGCCTAGACATAAGGAACGCCTTCAACTCCATCGGGTGGGGGGTGGTGCGCGCCGCACTGGATAGACTGGGCATTCCGCCGTACCTGCGGCGGATCCTCGGTTCGTACTTGAGCGCGCGGACACTACTGCTCCTTCGTGACGACGACCGTCAGGCCGTCAACGTCACCTGTGGAGTCCCGCAAGGCTCGGTGCTAGGTCCATTGTTGTGGAACATGACCTACGACACCGTGCTCCGTTTGCCCATGCCCCGTGAAACCGTCACCATGGGGTATGCGGACGACACGCTTATCGTGTCGGTCGGGGACACCGCAGAGGAGCTGGAAGTCCGCGCGAACGAGGCGCTCGAGCTAGTCGCCGACCACATCCGGGGATTGGGGCTGCGGCTAGCGGTCGACAAGACTGAAGCCGTGGTCTTCAAGAACCGGTACCGGCCGGTGGACATCGAGCTGCGGATCGAGGGCCATGCGGTACAGCCGGGCCCGACCCTGAAGTATCTAGGCGTCACCCTGGAAAACAAAGGGTCGTGGTTTGGCACGCACTTGCGCTCCGCGGCCGACAAGGCCCGCCGAGTGATGACGGCGCTGTCCGGACTCATGCCCAATGTCGGCGGACCCCGGGAGGGGAGACGTCGCCTGCTGACGAGCGTCGTACACTCAGTCATGATGTACGGCGCCCCGACATGGGCGCACGTTCTGCCCTACGAAAAACCGGGGGTCAGAGCGTTGGCTGCAGTCCAGCGGTTAGCCGCCATCCGGAGCGTCTGTGCGTACCGCACGGTGTCCTACGACGCCGTGACGGTAGTCGCGCGCACCATTCCAGTGGAGGTATTGGCTGAGGAACGCAGGACGGCGTTTCTGGCCAAGAGGGCGTCACGGCCAGCAGCTGCTGACGACAGTCCCCTAGCGCCCGGATCTCGGGCCACGACGCCACCGGTACCCGTCCCTCGGAACAGTAGGGATTGGGCGCTGGTGGAGTGGGCTCGGAGGTATCGGCGGGCGGACGCCCCGGTCGGAAGCGGTCGAGAGTGGACGAGGACGCTGGTGCCCCCGGGCCTGCTAAGTCGGTGGGTGGACCGACCGCACGGGGAAATGACCTTTCACCTTACCCAGCTCATGACCGGACACGGCTGTTTCAACCGCTTCTTGCACGGAATAGGTCGTGCACGGTCACCCGGTTGCTCGCATTGCGGCGCACCCGGGGAGCCTGGGGAAGAGGACGATGCCTCGCACACCCTCATGCGCTGTGAAGCGTTTGTGGGTGACCGCGAGCGTCTCGTCCGCGTGATTGGTGTTTTTGACCCGGGCGGGCTGGTTCCGCTCATGCTCGAGAGTCGGGTGAACTGGGATGCGGTGGCTCGCTTTGCGGGGGACGTGATGACCACCAAGGAAGGGGCAGAGCGCGCTAGGCAGTCCCTACAGCGATCGCCTCCAACGCGGCGTGCGAGAAGGGCTCGAAGGGTGAGAGCCCCTCGTTGAGTCGGTGCCTGGTCGGGCCGCTGGCGGCCACCCAAGGTCTGTTCTGTCTTTTTTGTGTTTTATTGTGAGTGGTACGGGAGACATCGTCTCCCGCATCACATATTTTTTTTCTTTTTTTTTTTTTTTTTTTTTCTTTGTACTTAATTTATTGTGAAGGTTGACAGGTAGGGTATTGTCCTACCGTCACCCTCTTGTGAAAGTTGTGTATTTCATTTTAAATAAACGATGGCGACCCGCCACCTGAAGTATTGCTTCACGGCGTTTTCAGGTGGCGGGTGTATTGCCGATTTAACAAAAAAAAAAAAAAAAAAAAAAAAAGGTTCCCCCCCGACGGGACTCAACTTGACGTGGTGGCGGGGCTTACGTCCCTTGTTGACTCCGCGAGCTATGCCGGCAGGGTTACCCATACCGGAAGGTCGCGTACGAGAGGGACAACTAAGAGGTTCCCAAGGGCAGGACGGGCTCTGTAGTCTTGACAGACAGCCGTCCTAGGTGAAGGTAACACTGATTTCAAATCCCCCTGGCGGCAGGGCTAAAACGCGCGGGAGAGGCACCCGTTAAAAAACTACAAATGGAAGCTGAAAACGGAAATTTGTCTACCGCATCAGGGGATTCGGACCCCCAGATGCCGGCAGTGGTGGGTGGATCCGGCGTTAAAACCGGGTCCAACGTAGCGGGCCCACTACGGTCGTCACCAAGCGACCGCGAGAGTGCGGGTGTGGTCAGCCAGGCCCCCGTTACCCTTAAAACTACTAGTGCTAAGACTGGAGAGAACAAGGATAAACCCAGTGGACCAACCAAGTCTCTCCAAACAAGATTGGAAGCTCCTAGTCCCACTCAGATGACCCGTGCTGAAGCAGAGACGAAGTACACGAAACTCCTTGACTCCCTGTCGGCGTCTATGGAGACCTTGGAGTTAGCTGTGCAGGCGGCATCTAACACGAAGTTGGAAATTAAAACAGCCATAAAGTTGATGGGAGCGAATCTTAGGGACTTCACTGTCCTTGCCAAGCGGCTGGGCATGGTCAGGAACCCCGACGCAACGGAACACCGTATAAAACAGCTGCAGCAACAACAAGCGCAGCAGCACGCACAAACTGTCAATCTACTTACGGAGATAAGGGAAAAGCAGGTACAACAGGTGCCAGCCTATGGTGGAGCCTCCGAAGCCATGAAAGACGATATATTGAAGGCCATAGCGGACGTTAAATCGGGACTGGTGGCTCCGGCTTGGTCTGAGGTGGTCGGGTGGAGTAAAAGAAATAACCAGGCACAACCTGCGGCTATGACTGAGAAGCAACCAATGGCGCCGACGAGGAATCGTCCTCTCACCACTTCTCCGAAATTAAGAGCTCGCCCCCCCCCCGGCCATTATGGTCAACGTGAATAAAGAGGACTTTCCCCGACTCGCAAGGAAAATTAGGGGTGGCGTAGACGGCGATATCATTGGCAACCACATTGTAGGCATGCGTCAGGCCAAATCAGGTGGCTTGCTAATCACCCTTAACGGAGACCAAGAACAGGTGAAGAAAGTCCGAGCCGAGATCGCAAGATCTGCCGGTGACGGAGTCGAGGTTAAATCGCTCGAACAAAGGCAGATTCTAGAGATACGCGATCTCGACGAATGGACTGTCAAAGACGAGGTCGCCGAAGGGATCAGCCGCCAAGCAGAGATTTCTATGGACCTAGTGAAGGTATTGTCTTTGAGGAAGTTATTCGGAGGTGCCCAGGCGGCAATTGTCTCGGTCCCTCTAGATTCTGCCACAAGAATCATTAAGCGTTAGGTCTGCGCATAGGAATGGTCAGCTGTAGAGTCCGTATTGCTGAGGCTAAAATAAGGTGCTTCCGGTGTCTAGCCTTTGGGCATACTTCGCCCACGTGCAAAGGCCCGGACAGGCGTGAGTGCTGCAGGAGATGTGGAGCAAAAGACCATAGAGCAGCCACCTGTACGGAGTCACCTGATGTGGTTAGAAAATTTGCGAGGTTGTTGGAGGAACCGACGCCTCGTGAAGAAGGGTTGGAGAGAAACGATGCCGGACCAGAGGTCAACTCCAACTGTCGAGATGACTAGACTGCTGCAGATCAACCTTCATCGAAGTCGCACTGCCTTCAACCTGATGATGGCCACCGCTGCCGACCACGACGTTCAGGTTGTCTTGGTGTCGGAGCAACCTCGTGGCCCCCCCGACGATGAAACAAGATTTACATGTCCGCGTAACGACTGCGGCATTCTCCTACTCGGTCGGGCCAGTTTGACGGTTGAGTCGTCTGGTTCCGGGAGAGGACTAACTTGGATTCGCTCCAGTTCGCTAGCGGTCATCAGCTGCTATTTTCCCCCCGGTGACACTAGAGCAGAATTTCTGCAGTCACTCGACGACCTGTCTGGCGTTCTTCGCTCCTTTCCGCCTGACCTCGATGTTCTCCTCGGTGGAGACTTCAACTCGAAGTCTCATCATTGGGGATCCGCCACGGAGGATGACAGGGGTCAGCTACTAGTTGAAATGACGATGAGTCTCGGACTCTGCGTCGAAAATGTTGGAGATTCTCCTACTTTTGTCAGAGGTAATTCGGAATCGATAATTGATGTCACTTTCAGCAGACTCAGGAAGTCGTCAGGCGTACAAAACTGGCGCGTACTTGATGTCTTCTCGGATAGTGATCATCGCTACATCGCTTTCGATTACCAAACCCGACGTGACACCACTCCGGTTCCTGATGCTGCCCTTCCAGCCCACCGTCGAGGGCCTAGATGGTCGGTCAGCAAATTAGACCCGGCTAGCCTCCGGGAATATTTGACTACGTCGATCCCCCCTGATCTGTCTTCTCCCGACACGCCAGTAGCGGCCACTCGGTTTGAAGAGTATCTTCATGCCGCATGTGAAGCTTGTGTTGCCGCCTCGTCCACCTCCCTCTTCCCGCAGACGCCCTGTTTACTGGTGGTCTGAATCGATCGCGGCTACCAGGAGGGAGTGCCACAAGAAGAAAAGAGTATACCAGCGAATGAGAAGGCGTAGGGAGTTTGAATCCGCCGAGCTGGCCTGGGACCCTATTCTGAAACTCATACGAAAAAGATTCGTACACGAACGATTCACACGATTCGTTTCCGTATACGGACGAAAAATGGTATTCACAAAACATAATTATTCGTATACGGATCCGCGTTCCCAATATTTCCGTGTGGGAATAATATTCGTACGATGCACAGCGGCAACGTTGTATATTTTTCGATTTATCATGGAAAAGAAAACATTTACCACGGAAAAGCAATACCTCGCCCAATAGTGTAATACCATAGAAAAATAGTAATACATTATTGTTCGGTGCTATAATTAAATTTGTTGAGGTACTCCTTTTTTAAATTTAATAGTAACTATGTCGACTGATAAAAGACAGAAAGGCAAATCTGTCACTAATGACCAAAAAGCAGCCATGGTTGACTTTTTTAAATGTCACCCAAATTTATATAAAGGAAAACATACAGTAAAATTTACACAAGCTATCGCCACCCAACAGTGGGAAGAATTATCAGCAATTTTAAATTCAATTCCGGGTCCAATAAAAGATTGGAAAGCTTGGCGCAGGGTGAGTGTACACAGATGCAATTCGTGGGAGCTTCTGTACCCTTACTTTTAAAATTAGCATCCCACAATATTATAAGAGGGTTTTTACCATTTACCGAGGCACAATGTTTCTTTAAATACATAAATTACTACTATGTATATGAATGAATACATAAATTCTTATTTTTTCTTGAAAATTTTAATTTTTGTGTATAATTAATAATTTTGCAGTAGACATGTCATTTTTAGGCCAAAGGAACATCGTACCAATTTTGGCCATAGTATATGCTAAACAAATGTATATTAAACGTAAAAATATATTTGACCTTTTTTAGGAATATATTTAAAACATATTTTTGTACAAATGGGTTGGATTTTAATCTATTAATGCAGGTTGTATCTACTACCATTAATAATCAATGCTATTACTTAAATAGAAAGAATTTCATATAAGCTATTCAATGATTACAATATTATACAATACACAAATTTAATATTTACAATAGATTAAGTAATTTTATTACTCTTTTAACATATTATTTATTACTAATACCTCACATGGTATATATAAACAGTTTAAATACAATTTATTAAAATAAAATATATACATTTATTGAAATTTTACAAAAAATTATAAAACATTTAATTTAAAATAATCACAAATTAAAAATATACAACTACACAAACAATTGATACATACATTTTATAGACATGGCAAGATCTGAAGTCTGATGCTAAAAAAAAAACAGGCCCAGAGAAATCTAAGCATTAAGGGTACTGGAGGGGGGCCATCAACTTCAGGATCATTTGATCCTGTGACTGAAGCTATGGTTGGTTTAATAGGTGAGGTGCCTATTTCAGGGGATCCATTAATTGAAGAGACAGAAGTGTGTTTTGATTTTGATGCACCAAAAAAGTAATTTTATTTTACTTAAGTAATGTAACATAATATACTAAATATTTAGACATTATGTTATAGCAAACTAAGTACACCAATATTAATTAACATACCGCATGAAAATGATCAAGAAATAATTGATGAAGCAGCTTTAACTTGCACGTAAATATCAAATGAATTAACTCAATGATATGTGATACATTCTGTGACTAATGTCCATATGGATATATATATATATATATATATATATTTTTTTTTTTAATACATTATATAGGCAGGTACATGGAATAATTTACAAAAACTATATTTGTTGTGGGTATAAGTGTGGGATGGTGGTGTCTGTAGTGTCCATTGCGTGTGTCTTATCTGGGATTTGGATAGGTAGTGGTGTGGTGGAAAGTCGTCCGGTTACGGAAATAGAACTCACACACCCTCACTAATGAAAAAAATTCACACACAGATAATTTAACTTATACTGAACGTTATAACACTCCCTTAAACTAAAAATGTTTTTCTTTCATTTCAAATTTATGTATTTTGAAATTTAAATAGTGAAATGGCAGAGTCGAATCATGGTGTCAAGCGTTCTTTAGACCAAGAACCAGAAAAAAGGCAAGTGATATTACTTGTATTTTCAATATTACAAAATAAAGTTTTATGAAACCGAAATTAATTGAATAAAAATAAAAACATTAGGTCTCCAATGAATTTTTATTTTTATTAATTTACTTCTAACTGAATGAGAAATAAACCAACATAATGAAAATAATTACTTATTACAGCAATAAGAAATTTGACACCAAAAAAAAATGTTTGACTAAAACAATAACTGCGGTAGGTGTATTGGGAAAAGCGAGTAGTGATCGAAATGAAATGCTTCAAAAATATTACGAAGCAAAGATTTTACACTTCCAACATATGGCAAAACTGAAGGAGAGATCAGTTGTTGCCAAAGAAAAAATTGCTGATGCTCTGTGTACATTATTGTCAAGATTTGATGAATAGCTTGTCCTTTTTTTTTTTTTTAAGAGCTAATATAATAAAAAAAATAAAAACTAAACTAAATCAAATATAGTATGTCCTTAATATGTATCTTTTCTTTATTTATTTTTTCTTTTTCCTTTTTTCAGCTTAAAACTTCTAAAACACATTACAATTATTCTTTTAAATATTATTAAATATGTTATCTAGTATGTAAGAAATAACATTGATTCAACATAAAAATATTAATTAATAATCATGTAAATAATAAAAGTTTATTTAATTATAATGCGAACAAGAGGAGAATATAAAAATACTAGTAGCAGTTAATAAATATATATGTATATATGTTACAGTTAAAGTGTTGAATTCTGTTATCCTATGAAATAACTAGATAGTTTAAGAATTACCTACAAGAGTCAGTTAAACTATAAAATAGGCGACATATACAATATACATATAAAATATATTTACTCAGTTAATATAATGATATTGAAAGATGAGTAACCATTTTTTTTTTCATTTAGTTTGTTTGTTAAATAATTATTTTTTTTTAAATAAATAAACATTATGTTCAATATCATGTTATTTTCAATAATTTTACCTTGTTATATTAACATAGAAATAAATACATTACCTAAAAATTATATATATTATTTCATCTTAATTGGCTTAATCTGTAAATAATCTGTTTACAATATTTTGACGGAAACGAAGACCAGCAACAAGCTCTGGATTTTGCCTATTTTGTGCTTCGTCTTCATTGAGATCTATGTTGTAAACACCTAAATCAGAATCATTCACTTCACCTTCATCAATCAAAGGGATGTTTTGTTCAATACATAAATTGTGTAATACAACACAAGCCAAAATTATTTTAGAAGCTTTGCTGGGTGAATAATGCAGGGTTCGGTCTTTGAGAAGACAGCTTGAAATGATTAAATAATATGTATTACTTATTTGGTAAAAATAATTATACGTGCTGGACTGATGAAATTAATATATCTTAAATATCTTACCGAAAACGCATTTTCAAAACACCATTACAACGGTCAATGGTTGATCTTGCTCGGCATAAAACATCATTAAACCTATATTCCGGTGTATTGACTTCAACATTTAAGAATGGTGTTAACAGCCATGGCCTTAGACCATACCCAGAATCTCCTATGTTTATTTAAAAATAATTATCAAAGTGAAAATATTAAAAATAATATTGACCACAATTTAGATAGTGCATTCATTTAAGTAATTGCGCGTTAACACTTTACCTAATAAGAAGTATGAAGTAGATCCTCGCTCATGCAAACTAGTCATGAAAGTTTTGACCGAACTATTATTCCAAATATGAGAATCGTGAGTTGACCCTGGCCATCTGGCTGACACATTTAAAATTCTTAAATTAGCATCACATATCTATAAAAATTAAAAAAATTATAATCTCTTCCAAATTAATACTCCTAAGTCAAATAATTTGAGGAATTCAGGATTAAAATTAGATAAAATAAAATAAATTACTAATAATATGTCACTAACAAGTTGGGTATTAATTGAATGATAGCCTTTGCGATTGACATAGATATGTTCTGGGTAAGTGTCATCGTTTTTCTTAGGCGGTGTAATAGCAATATGTGTACAGTCAATAACACCCACAACTCCTTGTAAACCATACTTGACAAAAAACCTAAGACATATATCATAACTACAATAAACACAAATAATTCAAATAATATTTCAGTCAAGCATATTATATAGGTATATACCTTGAACGCACATCATCCAACTCATTAAAATTTTTGGGAAAATGTACAAATTGGTTTAAAATAGCCGGATTACAAAATGCATTTGTCACTTCTTCAATTATCCTGCTAACTGAAGGTTGAGATACAGATGCATGTTGATTTTCACCAACATCCATTTGATAACTTCCAGCAGCAAAAAATCTTAAAGCAACAATAACCTAAAACCATTGGTTAAAAACAAATATACAATAATAAATTTAGTTTTAATGTTTATATAGGTACCTAATGAAATAAATTTATTTTTATTTATACTTGAATCTTTATTGAAAGTTACTACATACATTATGATTACCGTAGTTATGTAAGTAATCAGAATACATATTTTTTTTTGCATAATTTTGCACACTTGCACGTAGTTAGAACATATTTATTAATAAAGATTATATCATTCATTTTGTGTACTTACTTTGCGTTCAATGGTCAATCCTCTAGTAGTAGAAGGTGCATTCATAAAAGGAGTAAGTAAAATTATAACTCTACGGGCCAAATCTTTGGATAACCGATACCTTTTAATAAATTTATGGTCCGATAAATCTAATAAAAAAAACTAAATTATTAAATGTACTAATGATTAACAAAATATTATTTATCAATAGCATAGTAAATTAAGAAAGTATTTGAAAAACACTTTAAAAATTTCGTGGGAGATAGTAGGATCGTAGTAGTTTGAAAATATGAGTATATTACAATGATTATATTTTAGATTTGGCTTGAAAGTCTAAAAAACCCTAGCAAAAACTTCAAGTGATAGCTATGGGTAAAGGAACTTAGTAAAAGTTAGCCAAATCAATGATACTTACAGTAATATAAATCATATATTAATATATTATTAGGTACACAAATTACACATTATGTAGTTTAGCCTGATTTAAAAATATACCCGTATAGATATTTTCTTCAATATTTACATTAAAAAACTATGCACCTGCCGGTTGAAATTAAAATAGTATAAATATGTGATAAATGAGCCAACATTTGTAATAAAACATTTAATAATAATTAATTAATAATAAGCGATAATAAGTAAACATACCTATAAAATACAAAATTGAATTAAAATAAATTACTTATTCAATATTTCAATGTAATACAATTATTTTTTTAATTTAATGCCTATTATAGAGTTCTATTGATATACATATTTTTTTTTTTAATTTTCATGAAATAGTTACCTACAATTGTTTTTAATTTTAAGACATTACAAAGCAAGTCAATGGCAAACCATAGAGATATAGGTAAGTAGGTAGGTAGGTGGTTATCCAGTGTTTAATTACCAAAAATCAAACTACGACAATTTGATCTTAACAACTAAGTGACTTAGGTATATCAACTAAATAATAGTTTATCACAATATGGTACATACATACCTTTTAAATAACTGTTATTTCACTAGACAAAATCAAGTTCCATCGTGTCTTCATTCTCGTTACCACAGAGTATATTTTTAAGAGTTCAATTTATTTGTCAGTAGGTAGGTATAAGAATAATACCCTATTAAATTACCCATTTTTATGTCATAATAGATTATATAAATTATTTTAGTTTTTAATATAGGTACTATACGAAATTTACAAAATATATAAAATAGATAATATGTCCAATGTAATTGCAAAACACGTTACCAAATTTATCATTTATCTAAATTAATTGATCACTAATTTGTAAAAATATTTACATACAAATTCCAGCCCTATAAAGGTAAGGCATATAAAATACATGTGTAGTAGGTACCTACATCTTCAGTAGCCTGAGCAATACTTTTAATAATTATTTACATGTTAGTGTGCTCACATTCTATGACCCAACCAGTATTAAATCAGTTTAAAAAGATTAAAATAACTTACCTTCAAAAGGATCTACTGCTGTGTGCTTGTGTCTAGGAGCGGCATTGGCGTTTTCTTCAATTTCTCCAAGAACCTCCACACCCGCAAATAATTCGTACAAATCAAAATCGTCCATTTTGATTTAGTCAAAGAACAAATTAAACACTAAATAGTCAAATATGAAAAACACGTGGTAAACAGTGATCACAGAAAAAATTAAGAGAGCAGACGGAGATAAGTCGACCACGGATGACCGGGAACGACAAAAGTATAAATTGCCTAAAACGAAAGCGGTCGAACAAACCCGTATGCGATAACTATAGGTACCAAAATATATTATTATTAGGTAATATAACATTATAACAAAATGTATATTTTAAGACTGAAAGTGGAGAGTGGACTAATGAGTAAAAAGGTTTACCAATATTGAATGCAATAAAGTAGTGTCGATAACATTGGACTGGATTATCTACAGCAGACGTATAAAACTGTGGGATTGTCAAATATACATTGGAAAACCAAACTATTTTTACTGTAGGAACATATTGTAAAGCGCACTTGACTATTATATTGATATATCTATTGTATAATACTTTTAAGTTTTAATATAAATATGTTTTGATACATCATTCGTTTTGATGATTACGCGGGATATTACGACGATAATCAAACAATAAAATGTATACCTTTTTAATTTACGTAGTTAATTCTGTATCACGCCATCACGGTTATCTATATAACCGTCCTCAGTAGTCAGTACTTACAATCCTAACAAATAATAATGTATTACACAGTACGTTTTTACAAAAATGTTAGTATTTCATTAAATTAACAATTAATTAAATGTGAATAATTAATCATTACTCCCAGTACCTAAGAAATTAGAATACTATCTACACCGAGTTACTAGTTAGTACATAATGATTAATAATAATATGTAGGCAAAGTAAAATATTAAATACAAATTTATAATTAAGTACAAACAGAATATTTTAATTATTTGATGATTCTTATTTCATTATGTTAAGTAAAAATGGTACCTCCCTACTTGTGTATTTTTTTATTTACATGATTAATCTTAAACACGACTATAATATTGTGATCTTAAATCATTATTATTGTTATCATTCAAGTATTCCGATATTTTACTCCCTTTTTACAGAAATACCATTGTATCATTATTTACAAACAGTAATATATACATAAACAAACGTCAGAATCATAGGGAACCGCATACGGAAACCTGTTTTCACATGACATAATAGTATTCGTATACGAAAGAGTGTTCAGAATACGGTTTTTTGGAATCATGTGAAAAATCATGTGAAAACGAACATTTCCGTATACGGATCTTTTTCGTACGAGTTTCAGAATAGGGTCCCTGGTCCGAATTCAAACTCGCCAGGAACGTTCTCACTGCGCAAATCCGATCAGCCAAAGAGGCCGCCTGGACTGCTCTATGTGCGGAGGTGGACTCTGACCCCTGGGGGCTACCGTGCAGATTAGTCACAAAAAGACTGTGCATCCATCCACCGGGTTTTGAAGCCAGAGGTAGGGAAATGGAAATTGCGGCTTCCCTATTTCCGACTGGCCCAGATGTCAACTGGTCAGATATCCCCACCGACGTGGTTAACTTGGGCATCAGTGAACCGGAAACCCTCCGTGTCCCTCCCGCCCCGTTCTCTCTTGGTGAGCTCACGGCGGCCACTGCGAGGCTTCCGAGCGGGAAGGCCTGTGGTCCTGATGGAATTCCAAATGAGGTCCTCAAAAAGGCAGCCATGATGAGCCCGACGCTAGTTCTTGGCATAATGAACAACTGCCTCTATAGTAGGATATTCCCGTCGATATGGAAAAGGGCCAACCTCGTCCTTTTTCACAAGGGCCCCGGGAAACCGGTTGACCAAAACAGTAGCTTCAGGCCCATTAGCCTGCTTAACACTTCCGGTAAGCTATTGGAGGGGCTACTGTTGAAAAGGCTGAACGATCACTTGGCTACCGTCAGCCCCGGGCTGGCTGATAATCAATATGGTTTTCGTTCCGGTCGATCTGTTGAGGACGCGATGAAGAGGGTCATGGAAGTAGCGGATGCAGCCGCCTCGGGCCGAGTACAAGATCGGAAGCTGTGTGCGATGATCTGTCTGGATGTCAGGAACGCTTTCAACACCGCGCCTTGGGAAAAAATTGATCGGGCCCTTTGCACGAAGAAGCTGCCGATCTATATCATAGAAGTATTAAGATCATACATGTCTGATAGATCCCTGATAGTAGATGAAGATTCGGAGCTCAAGGTCTCTTGTGGAGTTCCTCAAGGGTCGGTCTTCGGGCCGACCTTGTGGAACGTTTTCTATGATGACCTCCTCTCCCGCAAGTGGCCGGAAGGGGTAAAGTTGGTAGCGTTTGCCGACGACGTAGCGATTCTTGGCACGGCTTCTACTGGACCACTCCTCGGTCAACTTCTGAACCCAGTTCTTGCAAAAGTAAACGACTGGATGGTTGAGAACGGACTAGAGATCGCCCCGCATAAATCGGAAGCGATCATCCTGTCGAAGAAGTGGGCCTACAGATACCCAGAACTAAATATTTGCGGTCATCCGATCGATTTCAAAAAGTCCCTAAAGTACTTGGGGGTTACGTTTGATCAACGTCGCACGTTTACGCCCCACGTGTCCCGGGTGGCAGAGTCTGCTGTTAAAACGGCTACTGCAGTGGCTCGGCTCATGCCGAACCTGTCTGGACCTAGTAGTGCCAAGCGCCGTCTATACTCCTCGGTAGTAAACAGCAAGCTGTTGTATGCGTTGGCTATTTGGGCCGATCTGGCATTCCGGACTCTGAAAAACCGGTCGGCGGTCCTGAGAACGCAGAGAGTCGTTGCCCTGCGTATCATCAGGGCATATAGAACAGTTTCGGATGACGCAGCCCTGTTTCTTGCCAGGACCCTCCCGGTCTTCCTGCTAGCCAAGGAAAGGGTAAATGTTAAACGCAGAATAGAATCAGAGGACCGAACGCCGCGTACCCAGATGCTAAGAGAGGAGCGAGGTACTACTCTGGCTGCCTGGCAAGAACACTGGGATAACTCGAGCAAGGGTAGGTGGACCCATGCGTTGCTTCCTGATGTTCGGAGGTGGCAGGAGTCGAAGGTAAGCATGGACTTTCACCTGACGCAGCTGCTCTCTGGTCATGGTTGTTTCAGAGATTACCTTCATCGGAAGTGTAGAGCGAATACCCCTTTTTGTATATACTGTCATGTCCCTGCTCTCGATACGGCTGACCACACGGTGTTTGAGTGCCCAAGATGGGACGAGTGGCGCCTGCCGCTGGGTCAATTCATTGGTGGCAGGAGTCCCACGAAACACGACGTAGCCGACTTGTTATGTGAACCGATCCTCCCTGATCCGCGCCCGCCAAATGCTTCGGCTCTCCTTGCTGCCCACAAGAGAGCAAGGGAAGTTTTCACTGCTATGGTAAAGGGGATTTTAAGCACGAAGGAGGAAGAAGAGAGAGCACGGCAAGGTATCGGGCAGGTAGCCCGTAGGTTAGATTAGTACGAGATTCCAGGCCGGCGGGTGCTGTGCACCGGGCCGTGAAGCTGGATCCGGATCGACTTCGAAGGAAGCGGCTGATGTCGCTAGGTCTTGAGCGGATCGCTGAGAATCGGCGGATTGCACCGTGGGGGGTGCGAGTACCAACGTGCTAGGGCAGGGTCGTGCTCGGTCAGGTGCCGTCGACACGTCCCGTACCCCACCCCCCCACGGACCTTTGGCACCAGGGTGGGAGGTTGGCTCTCGGGGTCGGTACTGGAAACAGTATCCGACCCCGAGCTGGTGCTACCTGACCCAGCAATGGTGTGACGTCAGCGATGTCAAGTGCAGTTCAGTACGCGACACTAGGCCGGCTGGTGCTGTGCACCGGGCCGGGAAACCGGAATGTGGTCAATCTTGGTATATTCATCGGATTGGATACCATGGAAGATTTTATTTATTATTACATCAACTTTGTTATAGGCTGAATGGCCATAATTGGGTTAGTGGCCCGGCTTCTGTATATTATTAGTGAGGGAAAAATGTGGGGCCTGTCCCACCTCTGTTTCCCACTTGTTTTGTTGTATTCTAAATTGAATAAACGATGGCGGCCGGGCGGAAGTAATGCTAACGCAATTCCCGCCCGGTCCTCGGAATGAAAAAAAAAAAAAAAAAAAAAAAAAAAAAGGTTAGGTTAGGTTAGGTTATCTCCTAACCTAACCTAATCGCTTTGCTCCCGGTTTCCTTCGGGATGGCATGGGCATGCCACCGGGCGCGTCCCCAGGTTGCGGATAGGGGAAAGTCCTGCAGATATGCAGGATAGCCGCGAAATAAGCCATACCCTTCGGGTCTGGACGAATAAGCGGTCGCGGACAAGCTCACCACCGGGGGATTGATCAACCCTCGGTGTCCCAGAAGATCACACCAAACGGACGGAAACCAGGACAACCGACGCGAGGCTGGCGTCGGCAGTGTTGGCCAAGCCATCAAAAGTCAATATGGAAAGTACAACACAAAAAATAAACGTAACTTCTCCAGGGGGTTCGGAGACCCAGGAGGCGGCAATTGGGGGACGGCGCCCGCCCCAAGGGTCGATATCACCGCCAGGCGTGAAAGGTGCAGGTCTGCTGAAGCAGGGACCTGCCGCCGACAACGGTTTCGGTAATGAATCTGCTGGTGGAGGAACTCATGCCTCCACCCGTGGTAGACAGGCCACGTCAACTGAGCCCGCTCAAAAGACGATTGGACAATACTCAGACGAACCGGAGGAACCGAAAAAAACACTTGTTGACAGGCTCCGACAAAGTGGCTCCGGAACTGAAGTGAACGAGGGGAACGCCCAGTTCCTTAAACATTTGGAGGCGGTCTACAGTACGTCGAAGAAATTGGAGGAAGAAGTCGCCAACGCGACAAACACTAAAAAAGAAATAAAGGCCCTAGTTGCGAGCCTAAATAACGCAACAAAAGGCTTAATTAGATGGGGGAGAAACACAGGACGGGTAAAAGTAAGCACTTTTACCAGATCTTGCCAGACAGAAGTCAAAGAGACGAAGAGGACAAAGGAGACTCAGACATCGCCCTGCAAGGAAAATGCCGTTGTTGCCTCGGGAGTGTCCGTTCCGTCTCCGGACCATTCCCGTTTCGAGTCCTCCGCTGGCATCAAAGAACTCAGAGACTTGATGAAGACGCAAGGCGATACCATCAATATGATTGCGCTACAGGTGGAGAAAATGCAGCAGAAGCAGGAGCAGCAGCAGCAGCAGCAGCGGGCACTGGGGACTCAAGGGGGAGCCGGGTCCGATATGAGGACACAGGTGGTGCACACGAAGGAGCCCTCATGGTCAGATGTGGCCAATCGGCGGGCGACGAAATCGAAGACCACTTCGAAGCTCCCGGAGAAGAATAGCCCACCCACGGCCTCACCAAAACTGAGAACTCGCCCTCCGGCTATTATGGTGAACGTGAGCAAGGAAGAGTGCCCCCAACTCGCAAGGAAAATAAGGGGCGGAGTAAATAGTGAAGTTATAGGGAATCACATAGTCGGTATGAGACAAGCGAAATCTGGCGGATTACTAATAACACTAAACGGCGACCACGAACAAGTGGAAAAAGTTCGCGCCGAGATTGCGAGATCTGCCGGGGCCGGCGTCGAAGTAAAATCTCTTCGGCAAACCCAGATACTAGAGGTTCGGGATCTCGACGAGTGGACCGAAAAAGATGAGGTGATTGATGCCATCAGCAGACATGCACAGGTTAGCGCCGATGCTATTAAAATAGTGTCCCTACGCAAGATGTTCGGAGGCGCCCAGACGGCTATTGTTTCGGTCCCTCAAGACTCCGCCAGAATTCTGATGAAAGGGGAATGGCTGCGTATAGGCATGGTCAGCTGCAGATTGCGCGCAGCCGAAAATAAGGTAAGATGCTTCCGGTGTCTAGCCTTTGGGCATACTTCGCTCACGTGCAAAGGCCCGGATAGGAGGGAGTGCTGTAGGAGATGTGGCGCAAAAGACCATAGAGCAGCCACCTGTACAGAGTCACCAGATGTGGCTAGAAAATTTGCCAGGTTGTTGGTGGAAACGACGCCTCGTGAAGAAGGGTTGGAGAGAAACGATGCCGGACCAGAGGTCACCATCACCGGTGGAGCCTCCTCAAACTCGATATGATCGGATTCCTGCAAGTAAATGTAGGTGTACGCCGCGAGGCCCAAGATCTCGCCCTCGCTACCGCGATCCAAAGGAGACTAGACGTGGTAATTCTCAGCGAACAAAATCACTGCCGCCAGGAATCTGAGGGCTGGTTTGCCGACGCAGCGGCCCGAGCCGCTATTGTCATACTCAACTCGGTACATATAAACAAAGTAGGCCCACCTGATAACGGTTTTCGCTGGGTCGAGGTTTCAGGATTGAGAATCTATAGCTGCTACTGGACTCCTAACTGTTCATTCGCAGAGTTCGAAGACTTCATCTCACGGCTGGAACATAGTGTCAGATCATCGACCCTCCCCGTCATAGTGTCAGGCGACTTCAACTCCAAGTCCATGCTATGGGGTAGCCCCCGAGATGACCGAAGAGGAACACTGGTCTCAGACCTGCTTTCGGCTCTCGACCTAACGGTCTGCAACTCGGGCGCTCCAACCTTGGTACGCGGTGAGTCGGAATCACACATTGATCTAACGTTGATCTCATCTCGGATTAGGGGAAACATGCGAGAATGGAGAGTATTGGAAATCGAATCACTCAGCCTCCATAGGTACATCTGCTTTACAATCGGAAACAATGAAGCCGCTAGCAGTAAAAAGCCCGTGGTCAGTGGATGGTCGACGAAGAAGTTAGATACAAACCTACTTTCGTTATCGCTGAAGACCACCAGCACTGCCGTCAAGGATCCAACATCTTTAGACTCAGAGGCAGCCATACTAGTGGAATGGATCACGAGAGCGACGGATAAATGCGTGCCCAAGAGATCGGTACACGGCAAATGTCAGGCGGTGCCATGGTGGAATGAGGACATTAACACCCTCCGAAAGACCTGCCTAAAAGCCAGGAGAAAATTCCAAAGAAAACGAAAGAGACTAGATGCGACCAACTGCACTGAATTTCTAGAACAATGGAAAAACTCGAGAACTCTTCTGGCCAATGCTATCAAGAGGGCTAAAGAGAAGTCTTGGAAGGACCTGATCTCTACGGTTGAGAAGGACGTTTGGGGTAAACCCTATCGGGTTGTTATGAAACGCCTCCGACGACAAGGACCATCCAGAGGAATAGAGACATCGGGCAAGCTGGAGTCGATTGTGAACGAGCTCTTCCCACCCGGTCGGCCCCACCAACATGTACCTACGCCTCGAACGGATGAAGTGCAGTCGACGCCTTTCACAAATGGCGAGATCATTGATGCCGCCCGCTCGCTCCCGAACGGAAAGGCCTCTGGACCCGATGAAACCCTAAATGAAGTAATCAAAGTAGCAGTGTCAAATCACCCAGATCGCTTCCGACAGATATTCACTAGATGTTGGGCAGAGGGCCGTTTCCCGGCGATCTGGAAGACAGGGAAACTCGTCTTGCTTAATAAGCCCGGAAAACCCCTTGACAGCCCATCGGCTTATAGGCCCATTTGTTTACTGGACGGGTGTGGCAAATTGTTGGAAAAGTTGGTTGTCACAAGGCTGAGAACGCACATGGAACATGATAATGCCCTTGCCGATAATCAACATGGGTTTAGACGCGGGAGATCTACCCTCGGTGCGTTGATGAGGCTAAAAGAGATCTACCAAGATGCCACGCATGGTCACGCCATACACCACAAGATGGTCGGCATGCTCACGCTTGACGTGAAAAATGCGTTTAATTCAGCTCCGTGGGGGGCTATTCTCGAGGCCATAGACGACAAAAAAGTCCCACCCGACTTGAAAGACATAATTGCCGACTACCTCTGTGACAGAAGTATTACCGTGGCTGGCCTGTCCGGCAATTCAAGGCACGTGAAGACAATTTCGAAAGGCGTTCCGCAGGGCTCGGTACTTGGCCCGGACCTGTGGAACGTCTTTTACGACAGTTTACTGAAACTTCAGATGCCGGAGGGCATCGAATTGATCGCCTATGCAGACGACGTGGCGATCCTGTCTTCATCTCATGTCGCTTTCTTAATTGAGGAACGCCTAGAGGAGGCATTTGGTATGATAAACCAATGGATGGAGGAGCACGGAATATCCCTGGCAGCCGAAAAGTCGGAAGCGATCGTCTTCACCAGGAAAAGAACCAGGAATGAGATAACGATTAATTGTGCAGGCCACTTAATCGCCTCACAACGTAGTGTTCGATACCTAGGAGTCCAAGTGGATAAGAAGTTTGGTTTCTATGAGCATGCTGAGCTTACAGCCAAGAGAGCTGCGTCGGCAGCTACGCAACTTGGGTATCTGATGCCAAACATGAATGGCCCAAGACAAAAATCCCGCAACCTATTGTCTAGCGTGGTAACCTCCAGGCTTCTCTACGCCGCACCTTTCTGGTGCTCTACCATGGAAGAAAGAGGCTGGGCAAGATTGGCAACAGTCCATCGGCGATCTCAACTTAGAATAGCATGTTGCTATAGAACTGTGTCCCATGCAGCAGCTGCAGTGGTTTCAGGTATTCCCCCTGTCAGGCTGCTAGCGAAAGAGAGAGCAGACAGATTTAACGGAGCCAATGAAGATGAAGCTAGAACGTCACTTTATGAAAACTGGCAAAACGAGTGGAATGCCAGTACGCAAGGGAGATGGACCCACCGCATGATACCTGATGTGCGCAAATGGTGTACCAGGAAATTTGGTGAAGTTACGTTTCACACCACTCAGGTCCTGACGGGGCATGGTTGTTTTGCGGACTACCTGAGAAGATATAAAATTCAGGATTCCGACAGGTGTGCCCAGTGCGACGCCACGCCGGATACGGCTGAACACGGTTTCTTCCTCTGCGACGCATGGGAGAATTGGAGGAGAGAGGCATGCCTTGAGCTAAGAATGGATGAGATAACACCCGACAACCTCGTCGAGACCATGCTTATGTCTCCAACGCACTGGTCTACGATAAGCAGGCTAATCGGGAGAGTCATGTCGGAAAGAGAGTCAGAGGAGCGAATGCGGCAGGGACATCAAATAAACGTTTGACCTAGTAGAAACGATACGAACCCGAGGGAAAGCGCGAAGCTAACGCTAGCGTTGAGGGGCAGGGTCGAACCCGATCAGGTGCCGTCGATTCGTCCCGTACCCCACCCTCAAACGGTCGGCACCAGGGTGGGTGGTTGGCAACTCGGGGCCTTGTGCAATCAAAGCACAAGGCCCCGAGCTCGTTGGAGAACAACGGAGAACGAGCATCTAGGCCGGCGGTCTGGTTAGACGGGCTGGGAAAAAAGGCACGAGTAGCGAGGCCGGCGGTCTGGGTAGACGGGCCGCGAAAAGACGCGACGCACGCGAGGCATCCGATACAGTCATATAACGAAGAAATATAATGTATAACCTAAAAATGTAATGTCGTATCCTATAACGTTTATTGTAATTTAATTTTGTTAATCTGTTATAAGGCTACGCCTAACGCTGTATATATAATAATTTGTAATTGTTTTGTTGTGAAATAAACGATGGTACGCTGCTATCCCCCTGAAGAAGTTTCGGCTGGACTGTACCGGGAGGGACGCAGCTTATCGATTTAAGAAGAAAAAAAAAAAAAGGTTATCGCTTTGCTCAGCATGGCAAGCAGAAAGAGAACGATTGCAAGGAATACTGGGCCGGGTGGACAGTGACAATCTGGTGGGGAGGATGTTGGTGAAGGAGCAATTCTGGAGAGCGGTGCAAGAATATGCAGAGACGGTGATGAAGTCAAAGGAGGAAGACGAAAGAGAGCGACAAAATGTTGTAATCAACTAGTTTACCTAATATAAAATGTAGGCTGAAGGCCAAAATTATCAGGGTGGTTAGAGGCCCCCATTTATTGTAGAAAAGTATTGTGTTTTTATCTATAATTATGTATCTGATTTCACAATAAAAGATGGTGGTGCCCCAGAAGTAATACCTTACAGTAATACCTGGGGCATCATCGATTCGAAAAAAAAAAAAAAAAAAAGTTAGGTTATCGACCCGGCCCTTCGGGGAGGCATGGGCATGCCACCGGGCGCGTCCCCAGGTTGCGAATAGGGGAAAGTCCTGCAGATATGCAGGATAGCCGCGAAATAAGCCATACCCTTCGGGTCTGGACGAATAAGCGGTCGCGGACAAGCTCACCACCGGGGGATTGATCAACCCTCGGTGTCCCAGAAGATCACACCAAACGGACGGAAACCAGGACAACCGGCGCGAGGCTGGCGTCGGCAGTGTTGGCCTAGCCAACAAAATGTCAAGATGAACAGTGCTGAACAAAGTGGAATTGTTACTTCTCCAGGGGGTTCGGAGACCCAGGAGGCGGCAATTGGGGGACGGTGCTCGCCCCAAGACATCACTGTCAGGCGCCAAAAGTGTAGGGATGACGAAGCAGGTCCCTACCACCAGCAATGGAGCTGGTAATGCAACTGCTGTTGAGGGTGTAACGCAGGCCCTCAATGGTGGCCGGAAAGCCACTGAGGCAACTGCAATGGCTACGTCGGAGATAACTAATACGGCTGGGAACACCATAGTGGATAACGCGAGTCAGGCAAAGAGGATGGTGGACATAGCCACTTTGTCTGAAGATGAAGTGCTGTCACCACCAATGATAAATGTCTGCCCTAGTGAGAGAAAGAAGTTGTTGAATTGGTTTGGGGTTATGGTATGACGTGGAGGATAGTACACTGCATAGATGTTAATGGGTATGTGGTTTAGCGTTAAAGATATGCCTGCAGCTTGGATATGATCTGTTTTATATGGTACCATATGGTGGTAGGGGGTCGAATAATAGAGAGGATCTGATTATAATTGCAGCTCCAGCATGGGCTGTGCCATCTGGGTGGTTTGTTTTGAAGGTTTGAAAGCCAGGTAGATTAAAATGTGAGGAATTGGTGAAATGAGTTTCTGAAATAAGTGCAATGTCAATTCTATTCTTTTGTAGTGTGGCTAGTAATTCATCTTTGTGTTTAGTTAGTCCATTTGAGTTCCATGTGAGGATGAGGAGGGATTTTGAAGTAGAAGAAACTCATAGATTGGTATAAGTTCAAGATTCATCCGTTAGAGAAAAGTGATAGAATTGAACATAACTCAGGAGCAGAGTAGAATGCGTGCGCACTATCGGACTGTCCACGCGGGAATGCTGTTCATTTATGTTTAATTTATATACTTATATTTATTTACCTAGATATTGATTGTGTTTATTATAATACACTACTTGATAATTATTCCATTCATATATATTTTTTTTTTTAACAAGAACGATATTGTTTCAAAAAAATGTTCCTATGTTATGTTTTTGCAGCACATGTTTTGATTGTTCATCGCATTTAATGCGTTCTTTAAAAATATTTTAATAATGGTTCAAAAGTATAATTTTAACTATACCGACATTATTTTAAACATTTTAGGAAATCCTGAACCTGCAATCCTCCCATCTGGTAATTCTTTGCGCCTTTTAAATCTCAGAAAATATCAGCTTATAGGAGAAATGAAGATACCTTTACATGTTTGAGTTTGATGAAAAAAGAGGATGACTTCATGAATGTTATTCACGGTATAGGACATGACCATTTTTTCGTACAATATAATTCTTCCGAACAAACTAACATTTATAGAAGTTATTGTCGTACCACCAAATATCCTAAGTTAGTGATAGATGCGACAGGATCTTTGGTAAACAATTTTAAAAAAATTGGCTCAGACAAGACTACGAGGTCTGTAAATAAAGTAATGAGACTGATATCGTAGCTGTTATATGATAACACTAATGACTTTCCGTTTGAAAAGGTTTGTAGATAAACATTTAATGTACCTTCAGTACGAGTTTAAACTCAGTAGTGTCGCGTGTTGGTCTGTGACAATTATTTTCGTAAACCTTTTTTTTTGTAGTACGTTCTGAAAATGAGTGACAACAATTTTGAGCAACGGTGTGCTATCCGATTTTGTTTCAAACTTGGACATAGTGCGACAGAAACTTTTCAAAAGCTCCAACAAGCATATGAAGAAAGTGTACTTTCAAGGGCTTAGGTTTTTAGGTGGTTTAAGGCATTTTCTGAAGACAGAGAGGCGATTGAAGATGAACCTCGCAATGGAAGACCTTCAACTGCAAAAACTGATGAAAACGTCATCAGAGTTCGAGATCTTGTCCGATCCGATCGTCGGTTGACCGTCAGAATGATCGGAGAACTGTTAGGGTTGACTCACACCACCGTTCATCACATTTTGACCAATGATTTGAAGATGAGAAAAATTCGTGCAAAAATGGTTCCGAAAATTCTATCGCAAGACCAAAAGGACAACAGGAGAGACAGGTGTCTCGATTTTCTGGAACAGATTGAAAATGACCGTTCTTTCTTAGAACGTGTCATCACTGGAGACGAGTCTTGGATTTTCGAGTATGACCCGGAAACAAAGCGTCAGAGCCAAGAATGGCACACATCAGCTTCACCAAGGCAAAAAAAAGGAAGGATGAGCAAGTCAAAAATCAAAATCATGCTGATTTGTTTCTTTGATAGCCAGGGAATAGTCCACAAGGAGTTTGTTCCTCAAGGCCAAACAGTCAACCAACAATTTTATAAAGAAGTTCTTGAAAAACTTCGAAAAAGGGTCATTCGTGTGAGACCAAACATCAAAAACACCTGGGTGCTGCATCATGACAATGCGCCTTGTCACACAGCCATTTCAATCAACCATTTTTTGGCAACTAAAAATATTCCTGTGGCCACTCAACCCCCTTATTCACCCGACTTGAGCCCTTGTGACTTTTTTCTCTTTTCACGAATAAAGATTCACCTTAAAGGACGACATTTTGGGACACTAGAAAATATTCAATCATCTGTGACCGATGAACTAAAAGCTATTCCAGTAACTGAGTTCCAGAACTGCTATAAACAATGGAAACATCGACTCCAGCGCTGTGTGGATTCTCAGGGTAACTACTTTGAAGGAGACAATGTAAAGTAGTCATTTTAGTTTAGTAAAATTTTTAAAAAAAATCAGTCTCATTACTTTATTTACAGACCTCGTAAGAATATTTTATTATATGAAGCCCTTGTATACGATGCACAGAAAAAACAAAATTTCACTGTGACAAATATGATAAGTGAGGGTCACTCAAACATTGAAATATCCAATTGGTTATTAAAATGGTTAAGATGTGATGAACCACAGCCAAATCATACAGTGTGTGACCAATCCTTAGCCCTATTGTCTGCAATCATTCAAAGTTTCACTCAATACTTATCGCTCCGTGATTACCTTACAGTTTGCGCAGAATTGGTAAAAGGAGACATTGCTTTAGGTTCCTACTGGGTTCCGAGGTGTTTTGTAAGAATTGATGTAGCTCACTTTATTAAATTAGCGAGCCAGTGGATTCCTTTAAAAAACATGACAAGGTTGGCTAAAGAGATGGTGCTTCGAACAGTTGTCTTAATGGTAAAAAGTCAAAGTCTTACGGAAATACGATTATTAATATTATCATAATTTGTACTATTCACCAATGAAACTAACGGAATCGACAAAAAATTTGGAGAAAAAACTCAGTGCGAAAAATATAAAAACATATTAACTAAAGCAACATCAACCGGATTTATTGAGTGTCAAAAACGATTTGATGAAATAATAACTTTATCGGGGACAGATTATGAAGCTCGTATCGATCTAGAAAAAGAGTATGAACGTCAGAATGAAGGTTTGAATACTATTGAGAATCCACTTCAATCATGGGCTAATGATATTTTTAATGAAAGTATAAATTATATTAGAGAAGGTACGGGAATAAATCCTTTTTATTGCCCTGAATTAGTGCCAATTCTAATTAAGAAAACAAAGCTTTTGCCGTTGTGGTCTGGAATAATGATTCCAATTTTCAACTACGGAGAAGAATTTTCCTCCTCAGCTGCAGTGGAATCTAGTTTTAAAAAATTGAAAACTGTTACCATGAAACACATACATCTGCCTACAACTATTGAAATATTTTTAGAAAACCATATCACATCACTTAAAGGTTCTTCATTACGAATGAGTACTACACAAAATGTAACTTCTTCGATTTCTCCTGTACATGATGTGATTGACAGTGAAATTTCAGAAGATGATGATACAAAATTTGTAGATGTGAATGAAAACCTAGAAAACTGTGGAAAAAGTAGTGATGATTCGGCTAATTCAGATCAACTTCTTGTCGGTGAAAAACTTATAAATAGCATAATGAATGACGAGCCGTTGGAAGGTGCTGGAGAAGACCTTCCGTGAAAAGAAGATTTTTATAGTACACTGACTGAATAGCATATAACCGAGGACGAGTACTCGACACACACGGAGATTTTGAGAAATTGTAATTGCGGGACACTGGGGGAATACAGTGACCTTTACTTGAAGGTTGATGTCATTCTTCTTGTGGACATTTTTGAAAACTTCAGAAAAATTTACTATAACACGAATGGACTAGATCCGGCCTTTTACTACACGGCACCCGGTTTGAGCTTCACACATCCGATCTAACCATTACCTACCAATCGAACTCGGCGTGGTTGTTCTTGATCCACCACTCCGTTGACAAGCGCGTGCTCAAATTCGAGAAATGCCACACTTGGCTAATGAATAATTTCACGACCCACTCAATCAAGTCATGAAGAAAAATCGGTCCAGACGTCCATAGCAAAGTACAATCGAATTCGCGTTCGCCACGGTTTTTAGATATTTATTTTTTGTTGTTGGCCGGTATTTCGTTTGCTCGGTGCAGGACTGTATTACGTGACTATAATAAGCCAGCGCACAAGGTTAGTAGTGGTGGGGATAAGTTTATCTTATTAACTAACTAAACTTTTTTGCGTTGGAAACAGATGTACACTGCTCAGCGTCATACGTTTGTATCGTGGCGTAACGACCATGAATTATAATGTACAAGTATTTATTCTATTGTAGTTCTATCCGGCGTAGTGGTTCGTTTTCAGATCCATGCTAATAAAAAAAAAATACAAACTATACTTCCTAACTACTTCAGCACGTTAGAGTTTACAAACGTGTGTGAACAGACATTTTTCATATGGGAAAATTAAAAATTAAAATGGTGTTGGTTTTCTAGTCAACGATTCAATACTATCAAGTATAAAAATGTTTTACAGCATTCAATGGAAGAATATGTTTTATCCGCGTAAAAGGGAAAATTTGGGATATTGCCCTATTAAATTGTTATGCTCCAATGGAAGATAAGAATAATTACTTAAAAAGCAATTCCTATGATAGCTTAGAGAACTTATATGACTCGTTACCTGGAAATATAGTTAAGATCATTGGAGGAGATTTAGATTTGAATGCTTAGATTAGACGTGAGTCTAGTCATACACCTACTGTCAGACAAGAAGGCTTACATTTGACGTCTAATGACAGTGGGATACGAGCCATAAACTTTGCAGTTTTGATAGACCTTGAGGTAAGCAGTACGTTTTTTCCAATAAAAGATATTAATAAACAAAGATGGTAAACAAACGTAATAATGAACATACTACATAAATCCTGTATAAATAAAGTAAGGAGCTATAGAGGAACGGACGAGGACATGGGCCATTAAATCCTAGTAATAGATTCTACCAAAAAATTTTCATTAAACTGGAGAAGAAATCACCAACAAAAGCGAAGTAAGAGGCACCTCAACTAGAATAAAGCCAAGGAGCCAAAAAAACTGCATAAGTATCAAACCAGAATTATTAACCGAAATTCATAGTTTATCACCACTAGTAATGATACAACTGTTGTATTATTAAAAGAAGAGGAGTCAGAGCTAGACAAAGTTTTTAATGAATTAAAAAACACAGGAGCTCATCGCGATTGAAAGAGTTGAAGTCCTCCTTGACATGGGCAACTTCTGAGATAAAAAGCCAAATCTGACACTCTACAACTGTAGAACCTATCGTTACTTACTACAGGGCTCTTGTCAATAGTGCACCTAGTGCCCCATTTTCATCTGAATAAGAAACAAAATTAGTTCATATAATGATTGTGTATTTTTTTAAATACTCATAGGATAACTGCTCAACAATTCCTTATGCTGTCAATGTTAGTTACAAGTATTGAATTAGTAAACTAGTGGCCAATTAAAAAAAAAAAAAAAAAAAAATACAAAATACAAACATCAATAACTTACCACTATCATTTCACCAAGTCAACATGAAGAAGAGTATAAAAATATAAAGCCATGTAATCTTGACTATTTATTGCTGTTAAATGGCCCAATAATTTTCGAATATGTTAACAATGAAGAGAACTGTACTAATATAAACCTAATTCCTAATTCTATAGAAAAATTATTTAATTTAAATACAATATTGTCAACAGAAGTCCCTGTTAACTTTAATGAAAACAATTTAAAATATAAAACTTGTACTTTAAATGATGTTCAAGATTTAAATAGTAACCATAAGACCATATCTACAACTAGTTTTTCTGTAATTTGTTTAAATATTGATAGACAACGGGACTTCATCAATAATCCTGTAGAATAGTTAAACCAAAGTATCAATACAAAGTTCTTAATTCTTCTAGATCAAATAATTTGCATTATTTTTTCAACTTGGATATGGAAACTGCAAGAATAAGAGTTTGCAAACTTTTTTTTTTAATCCACACTTAATATAAATGACACAAACATTTCAACATCAAGTAGAAAGGTAAATGAATCAGGTAAGGTAAAGTGGGGTAAGTGTGATTCCGGGGAAAGTGTGTCTACTGAATATTTGAAGATTTATTCATTTATAACTTAGTACCAGACGACATTAAATTGATACGTAATACTATCTCGATGCAGATGTTAAAATTTTTATGTTTGTAACACTGTTTAATTACGAGTTATTATATATAACATAAAATGGTGTGATATCACTCGCGTGTAAAAATCCGTTACCGTTTTGGACCCCGTGAAATGCAAATTATATTAACAGATTTGAGTCATCTAAATGAGTAAGTTCATTAAATATGTTCTATATTTTAATAATTGAATGATAAAAGAACAATATATTACATTTTAATTTGTTTAAATACGCTTTCACTCTTGCCCCTGTACATTTTTGTATCGGGGCAAGTGTGATGATAATTTTGGGGCAAGTGAGAACTAGTAATCACACTTGCCCCAATTCAATTATACGTACTTATTTATTATAAATAATAATCATATTATAATTTAATTTATAGAAAATGGTTCGTAATTACCAACGAATATCGACCAGGGCTTCACAATACACTAAACGTGATTTGTGTATTGCTGTACAGGAAGTAAGAGCACACAGAATGACTATAGGTCAAGCTTGTGACTCATATAAAATTCCCAAAACAACTTTGTATTACCATGTACAAGGTATAAGAGGTGTGAAGAGTTAAAGTTTTGGAAGACCAATAAGTCTCCCATTACCGATGGAAAAAGAACTTGTTGACGGCTTAGTGTATGATGCATATTACAAAATAAATAAGTACTCGTTAATTAATTTTATATTATATTTATAGGACAATGGAAAAATGGGGATTTGGTTTAAGCAGAAGTGAAATACTTACTTTGGTTGGAGATTTTGTGACAGCAAATAATATAAAATCTCCTTTTGAGAATGGAATTCCTGGGGAAGATTGGTTTTTAAATTTTAAAAACCGACACAACTTATCCATCAAAAAACCACAGTCGGTAGAATATGCCAGGAAAAAAAGTATTGACCCGTTTATAATTTATGCATACTTTGATCTATTGGGTAAAACATTAGACGAACTTGAACTTCATGACAAGCCGTCTCAAGTTTGGAATTTAGATGAAACTAGCTTCTGTTTAGATCCATCAAAAACAAAAGTAGTTGGTTTGAAGGGTTGTGCGTCGAGCCGTACAGTTAGTGGTCCAGGAAGAGAAAATATAACTGTTTTATTCGGAGCAAGTGCTCACGGCAATAAATTGCCACCATTAATTATATTTAAAGGCAAAAATATGTGGGACAGATGGGTGCCACTAAATGATGACTATCCTAATACCGCCTATGCTGCAACACAAAATGGTTGGATGGAAGCACCATTATTTATGGATTATTTCAAAAAAACTTTTATCAATAATGTTCCAAGCAATCGACCAATATTACTAATTTATGATGGGCATTCAACACATTTACAAATGAACATAATCTTAGAGGCAATTAAAAATAATATAACCATATTAAAACTACCTCCACATTCTAGTCATATTCTTCAGCCCCTTGATTTGTCAACATTTAAATCTCTGAAAGTTAAATGGGATGCAAAGTTAGTAACATGGCAAAGAAAAAATGTTGGCAAGAAATTACCAAAAGCAGAATTCAGTAAAATCATTGGAAAAGTATGGACCGATGTTTCTGCAGATATTCTGAAAGAAGGTTTCAAAAAAGGAGGAATTATTCCTTATAATAAAAACTGTGTAAGTGAAGATACATTTGATCCTACTGCCTTAAAAAAATGGAAAGCAAAGTGTGCCCAAGATAATTATAATACAAATAATAATGAATCGGAAAATTTTCCTCTACTCACTGATCAGCCATCAACATCAACAGTTTTATTAAATGAATCTAGGTCCAGCGATTCAACTTTACAATTGCATCAACCATCAACATCAGCCGTTTTATTAAATGAATCTGGGTCCAGCAATTTAAGTATCAATTATCATACTGATGACATTAATACTTTTCCAATGCCCATATCATTTGATCAGTTACTGCTACAGACATGTAAGCAAACCATACCAGTAAACGGTCCCCAGAAGAGAAAACGGATTGCTGGAGGATCTGAAATATTGACTGCTAATGATTACCTTGATAAATTGATAGCAAACCAACAGGAAAAAAAGAAAGTCGAGAAAGTAAAAAAACAAAAACTTATATTAAGAAAGAAAAAAACTCAAATAGTAAACAATGAAATTGATGTTGAAATACAAAATGAAGTTATTATAGATTCAGAAGATAATGATGATAATTCTGTTTGTTCAAATTCTTCAAAAGACAAAAACCAGGAATTAAATAAACCAGTGAATGAAAAAAAAAAGATGATTGGGTCCTTGTAAAATTTTCCAAAAATAAGTCCATCTATTATTATGTAGGACAAGTGATGGACAATAAGGAAGATTGTAATGTGAAATTTCTTCGGAAATTAAAATCAAAAAAAGAAGACTGTGTCAAGTTTGTTTGGCCTACTATAGACGATGTTGGTATGGTATTAGAGCCAGATATTATGGTCATATTGCCAGAACCTTCCAAAGGAAGAAGAGGGGAACTATTGTTTCCAGTTGATTTTTCAAGTTATAATGTGCAATAATTAAGACTGACATTCAGATACAATATAGGTTCCTAATTAATTTGTTGTGTATATAGTTTAATAATTAATACGTTTTCTAAGTTGAATTTATATTTGTTAAAAATAATTCTATTATTATTATAAGTCTATACTTAATTTTATTTCATGTGATAATAAATTACTTATTTTTAAGTTAACAATACTGCAAAGAGTAACAAATCAAGATTGAAGTATATAATTTGTTATAATAATTAATATGTACAAGTATAAGTATTATGTTTTTTGTTTTTTACCAAAAGTTGATGATAATAAAGTAATTAGTCAAGTTCTAATTAGGTTGAATGTGTTAATTTGAGTGTTTATTCATTCAGTAATCCAACCAATACATTATGGTAATAAATCAATTGACAAGTGTAATCTGGAAGACTAAAATTTATAATTAGAAAAAAGATCATAACTCTAAAACTAATGGTTCAATTTTGTTCATTTTTGTATCAAATAAATAATTAAAACGTTTAAATTATCTCACTTGCCCCACTAAGTTGCAATATAGTTATTACATATTTTTATGAGCTGATTTACAGTTGCCCCAGATAATGGGGAAAGTGTGATTTTCAAAATTATTTTTTGAAACGAGCGCTAAACAGTTAAATTTTAATTTATCAGGCTTTTTGAGTGTAAATTTGGGTTCTCTGTAAGTGTTTATGTAGTATCTAATAAACATTAAATAGATAAATAATACAGGCACCATTTAATGACCATAATAGTTGAAAAAAAAAAAAAGCGTTCACACTTACCCCACCTTACCTTAGTACAGATAAAGACAAAAGAGGAAAACAAACTACAAATAGAAATGCAATTATGAATTTAATATAGGGATTTTTTCACCAAAAAAGCAATGATTTGTATGTGAAGAATATAAAAATACTATATCCAAAACTCCAGAATTAGAAGAAAAATATGAAAAACATAAAACAGATGCTAGAAATGAAATTGATAAAGACATGCATTTTATAAAATCAAAATATACATACACAGGACTTTTATGATTTACAGGCAGTCTTACCAACACCTTCAGGTGAAGTGTTCAGTTTTTATTATAAAAGACCGGCAACATACATTTTTACGGTTGTTAATTCCAATAACAATAAAGGTCACTGTTTTATCTGGAATGAGAGTGTTGGCAATAGGGGAGCTATAGAGATAGGAAGTTGCATAGTAAAATTTGTTGAAAATTTTGTACCAAATGAAAAAACTGAGGTATTATTTTATTCTGATAACTGCAATGGACGGAATAAAAATAGATATATTTATACTCTTTACATGTATATGAATATGTATAGCTTATGTATATACATATTATATTATTTTATATTATTATGCATTATATATTATATATAATATAAATTTATTAATATTATTATATACATTATGTATATTATGTTCATATAGCTATGTATATGAACAATATTTCAGAGATAACACATAAGTATTTAAACTAGAAATACACAGATGCCTGTCGATTCGATGCATAGTCGAATAGAAAATCAAAAAAGCAGGCACTAAAAAGTGGATCAGTGTATATACCTGCACAATGGGTGTCAATAATACAAGTTGCTAAAAAAAACGGGACGCCATATTCTACTACTACAATGGACACACAATGTTTTATTGATCTTACAAGTTTAAGCAATGAGATGGGCACAAATTATTCTATTAATGAAAATGGTAAAAAATTTTTGATGGAGACATGGTTGAAATACATTTTTTTTAAATAACACCTTTTGTGTTTTACTACAAAATAAACTTCTCAGAAAAAGAGTACAAATCTATAAATAAAATATAAGAAGTTACCTCAATAGAAAACAATCTTATTCAAACAAAGAAGATATTTCCCTAAAACCTGCTTAAAAACTCCAAAAATTTCACATTCAAAAAAAGAAGACCTCATCTTATTATGTAATTCAAACCTTATTCTTGAGCAGTATCACTATTTCTATCAGCAATTATTAGCAGATAATGCTGCAACATTAAATTCACTTCAAAAAACACAAAATGATAATATAAGTGCAAAGAAAACAAAAAATAAAACTCTAAATCAAACTCTAAAAAAAAAGAAAAATATTTAGCAAAAAAATGCTTAAACAAAATTATTTAAATAAGTTGTATCAATTAAAAATATAAAATAAAATATAGTATTATTGGTACCTAAATTTAAAAATTATTTATTCTGTAAATATTGAATACAATATTATATTAATACAGTAATTCCAATAAAACTATGTAGTATTTTAAAATTATTAAATTATGTTAAACAATATTTGTCATAAATATTTAAATTGTACTAGTCATAAAAAGTATTTATGGACTGACTAAAAGGTAAATTAATTATTTTTTATTGAAATTTGATTTGCTGTTGACTATTTTTATTGTAAAATATTTCATGATGGTTTATGTTAAATTTATACTAAAAATCATAGTAACATATTATAATAATAATCATTTTTTACATTTTTTTATTTATTAATATTGTATCTACAACTTATACCAGAAAAATGTTTTTTTTATTTTGTAATCATATAAAATACATCAATACAAGTTATTAATATCAAAATGCAGAGTATATTGTTTTACTGATAACTATCATACTGCATGGAATACATGAAAAAAAGTATTTAATTAGTGTATTAACTAAAAAAATTAACAATTTTTCATTGAGAAATAACAATTTTTGAATTTGTATTTATTAATAAGTTAAAACTATTTATAAAGAATAATGTTTTACATTTTCTAAATTTAATGTTCAGTATTTTTTGTAGTATGAACATTTAACAATTTGAAAAATCGTTAAACATGAGTATCTCAGAATTAAGTTTTTTGAGTTGCTACACTAGTGTTCTGATGGTACGAATTGTGTTTTCAGTTAGGTTTATCAAATCAACAAGAGACATTTTATGATTTTACACCTTTTGTTTTTATAGATTTTAAATTTAACTTAAGGTTAAAATCTTAAGCTGTATGAAAAAACTTAATGTAAACTAATGCATATCATATCATTAAAACACTTAAAAGTAAGTCGATAATATGAAAAATATATAAAAATTAATGATGACTGATCAATAATTTTACATTCTTAAATAATTAATTAATTTTTTTTTTTTGTGCAAATACTTTAATAGGTAATGTAATTTTTTACTTTCATTGAATTTTGTATAGGGTTTGCCATATTTTTTCAAATTTTAAGAATCAACATACGATGTTTGTATGCAGATTACACTTACACGACATAGGTACTCTTTCTGTCAAAACAACTAGATGAACTAGAATAATTTAAATCGTATACTATTATAAAGGATATCGTTTTTTGTGTATCAGTATTTATTATATACGATAATGACGAACACGAAACAGACCTCAATAAAAATTAAACTCGGTCGCTGTTTTTGCACGGTATCACCGTTGTAGTTCATGCTGACATGTAAGAACAATTCAACAATTTAATGTTGTCGATCGGAGCATCGCCAATTTCCGCTCGTTGTTTTTTACGCGACAGAGCTCATATGTCTACGACGTACTCAGACGAACATTACGAATTTCCAAAACCAATTTGTCTCGATAGTTATCAGTTCGGTTTCGGTGTTTGAATTCCATGTCTAGTGCGATATTCAAAATATAGTGCCAGTTTTTCACAAATTGTTTTTTTCATATGTTTTGATCGCGGTTCACACCATAAGCCGCCATACGCCTACATATATATTATCACGAAATCAGCACAGTGTGAATAATTTCCAAAATTATAAAAATTTTAGCACGGCCACGATCAACAGCTACGAACGAACAACAGTACAACAAAATAATGATGATTCGTTTATAGTGATGAGCGTCATTGAATAATAACTATTGCATTATTCGATAGTCTTGCCACATTAGTTATCTAAATAATCATTTACGATTATTCGATTTATTATTCGAATGAATGAATTAATAGTTATTTAATGAATATAATATATTGAGTATAATAAATAATAATATATTATATTATTATTTATTAATTTATTATACTCAATTTTCATTTTTGAATATAATTTAGCAAATTAAACAACTGAAATTAGTGACTTTTTTTATCACTTTAATCTTAATATTATTCTTATTTCTTATTCTATCTTTAGTAATATACTAATTTAATTATTCTGTCATTTATTCTAATATTTGAACAATTATTCGATAGTTTTTATGATTCAGTCATGTAATATATTATTTAAATAATTATTCGATATTCTATATGAATAATCCAATAATAATCGATAGTACAAATTATTCAATATCACTATATAGATAGTAGATTCGTTATTCGTTCGATTCCTAGTGCGACTATTTTTTTTTTTTTTTTTTTTTTCAATAGCATTCGAACGCGTGTTCACACAACCAAACGACGTCATTTCACATTAATTGTAATAAACGCTTGGCCGCCCGAATTTCCCCTCCTTCTAAACAACGATTAATATTTCTCATCAAACGTGTCGTGATGGTGGGGGTAGCCCCTACGCGTCGCGTATGAACGCAACGAAACTTCTAGAAGGCTGTTCATTTTATAACGTTCGGTCACTGTGGCCGTTCGTGTTTTTATCGTTCGCGTCGTCGTGCTACACCTTCACACGATGTCAATGCAATATCGCGACGAATTTTTGTGCGAACTAAAACGTGAATGTAATTAAAACAATTACGTTACTGATTTTGCACGTGCGCGTGTATTACACGGTTTATTCATTACCGGTTGTTGTTTTGAAGCTAATCATTCGTGCCATTACCACACGCTTTGACGACGGCGATCGTTCTGAAACGAGGCCGTTTGCATTATTGCTTGAAAAAAAAAAAAACGTAAAATTTACACACGAAATATTTGAAACGACGATACCGACAATATTGTTTCAAATGTGATTTGGAAAACGCTGCATACTTGACTATGCGTTACCGTCGGTTTCGTTTCACTTTATACGTGTGATGTTTCTAGCAAGACGGATCGGCGCGGCCGTCGTCGTTGCAGGCCGAATATCACTGCACCACGACACTAACGTGTGATTTAAATACTAAGTTGATTACAACCGGATTATTTGATTAAAAGCGTTTTGAAACGTTGCGTACACGCGTTTTTTTAATCGTGGCGAATAAATTGTACGCACAGTATTTGATATGATCGCCGCAATATTAAGCCGAGTTCACACGAGTCGGTGAAATTATTTATTATCATTGACCAGAGACGGTGAATGGTGACAAAAGTTGGTCACTGTGAAAATGATGACTACGGCTACAATGTCACGGAGACTAAATGATAAATGGTCACCATTCGTATTGCATAATACTGAAGTTACTCTATAACCAGTCACCACCGTAAAGTGTTATTATTACCAGTGTGACTATGGTGACTTTGTGATCACTAAATCGTAGTGATTTTTAATTATTTAAACCACAAATCTTAATTACGGAATGTTTAACCGTTTTCAGTCGATTTTTCGGTAGTTTTTCTTAAACTCCTCGACCAAGCTGTATAAAGAAACATTATAATTTTGACGGTATGTCAAACGCTGAACGTTACTATCTGAAAAAAAGTGGTAACAGACAAAAAAACAAATAAAAATCACGGTAAAGCAAATTGATACTTTACTTCACTCAACATCTTAAGTATTAAGAGTGTTCAAGCTCCCTGAAAATTAATAAATGAACACAAAACCAACTATTTAATGTTCATATAAATAGGGTAACGGCACCAGTCATTGGCACTGACCCAGTCTTTGACTATCAATTTTACAAATCATATTTAATAAGTACCATTTAATTGTAATGTCTTTGTTGGTAACATTAATAAAAATAAAAACTATATTATTACCTGTATTACATGAAAATATATAATTTGTACTGCATGATCAGTTTTTATAGTCTACTTGACTAGGTAGTAGGTAGTAAATTATTATGAAATTATCCTTTGAATAAAAAAAATAACAATATTGTATTGAAAACATAATAGTCTTTAATTAAAAAGTAGAGATACCTCTGCATTTATAATAATAAAATAAAATAAAATCACCCGCAAATAAAAACTTAATAGTAATAATATTTTTAATATCACATATTATTATGTACTTAATATTCAGTCTTCTTGACTAGTTATTAAGTAGAAAATTATCCTAAAAATAACATTGTATTAATAACAAAATAACATACAAGTCTTTAGTTAAAAACTAGGAATACCTCTGCGTTTAAAATAAAATAAAATCAAATAAATCAACTGTATAATATAAAATATTATGTAATTAATGTTCAGTCTTCTTGACTAGTAAATGAGTAAAAAATTATCCTTCAAGTAACAATAAAAAAATTAGACCAATTATAATGATCTTGAAACATAATACATATTTATAATCATTTCTAATAGTCATCAGAAACAGAAACATCAGAATCTTCAATATCAGACTCTGTCTCACTAGAATCCATATCATAGTATTCTGCATGAAATCTGTTAATCAATAATATTTTATTATTGATAAAATATTATATATTTATATTTTATTATTATACATTTGTTAAACCAGTGCAAAATAGAATTAAAAATTATCTTACTTTTCTGGGATAATACCATTCTTGCACAAATCTAACAAATCTTTGAATTTGGCAGATGAAATGGGTAATTTTCTTTCGTAGCATTTGTTTGGCAATGTTGGTGTTTGTGCAAATCTCCCTCATTTTTTGATAACATATAGTTTTTTGGGACATTCTTCAAATTTATGTTTCAAAAATCATTATATCTACATCTTCATCTTTTTTTATGATTAATAATGACCTCAATTTAGAGTTCATTACTCTTTCACCAGTTTCTGTTTTTAGAATGTTAGGAAAAAATGTAGTAGCAAACTGTTTCCAATCCAAAAAATCTGTTGATTTTAATTCAATTATTTCTAGAGGTCTGGGATTTGTTCTAGCATTCCTTATTATTGGTGGCCATTCACTAGGTACCCATACAGTAGTTTTTTTATATTTTAATTAACTGTTTTATAGTAGCATGGATGCTATCTACTGGCATGTAGGTATGCCCAGGTAGTAGAAATGTCAACTTAATTTCAGTTATACATTTTAATTTAAACTTAAGGACATACATAATCATTGCTTTATTCTTATTTTGGCCTGCACATGAGTCACAAAACAATGCAATAGATGTTATAGATTGGCGTTGGTCAACACTAATTAAATAATTATAAATGCATGAAACTATTTCATTGCAACCTCTATTACCTATTGCCTCAGCCCACAAATAACAAAAAGCATTTTGGTTTCTACTTTAATAAATGGTTAAATTATAGGTACTAAATTTCCGACTGTAAGTTCATATTATCACCCTTGGGAGTATTTAAAACTTTGTAAGTCGAATGGTTTTTGATATTTTAGAAACATCGCTTTACAGTCTTCTTTGTCATTTATGTGTTTTTGATGATTTATGATTGATTCATCTTGTGAACTATCTCCATTCAAATTAAAAATACATTTTGTTGTTGTTAGACTAAGTTTTTATTTTTTAAGACCCATATGATAATAATATCCCAGGTTAATGATACATATTCTTTCTTCGTTGATTAAAAGTGTGTGATTAAATAGTAAAAAGAGTAGTGATAGTTACATTGAAACATCTTAAGGCCTAAGCGAAACAATAAGCATGGGCCTTAAGCACATCTTGCATCTCCCTTGCCACTCCAGTCAACTCCGTGCATATCATGCACTTAGGAGATTGTTCAGGTCCCAGAACCTCATCGTCTCCTCTCTCTACAATCTCCAAAATATACCTAGCTACCATCTTATCGAGGAGACGGGCCTTGTCAGGACGCTGCTCAAAGACACGATTGTTGTTCAGGTGCTCTTCGCTGTTTAACTTAACTAATAACTCCTTGGCTATGTAACCAAGATTTCGATAATAATTATCTGAATAAAATAATCTGATAATTTTCTGATATAAATCCCGTGGTATCGTTATCGTCCCCGTTAGGTAGACCATCAGCGGTCGGATGTTCGGCCGAAGCCTACCTGGATTTGGCGGTGTACCGGGCTCTAGGTGGGCCCTGACCGCGGGTGCTCGCCCGCGATGCTTTAGGTGGTAAACCGCCGATGTTCGGTAAACGAGGCGTGAGCTGCCGACGATGGCCAGTCCTGCCACGCCTCCCGGAGGCCTCCACTGGGGAGCGACCCGCTCTTCTTGGAGTCGCGGTCAGAACTCCCAACGCCCTAGTCCCCGAAGGTTTTGGAGCGTCCGCGTCCCAGACGCCGACCCTTTAGTCGCCTCTTACGACAAGCGGGTGAGACTGCAGGCCTATTCTTGTACCGCTCGGTACGCAGGGTGGTCTTCAGATTATCGACCAGTTCTTCGTTGAAGACTCTCCCGAGCGAAAGCTCGGAAAGCCTCGTAGGTTCTTTTGTTCTTAAGAATGTCTCCGTGATATGGTGGCCACGGAACCGATTCTGCCTGTAGCTTTCTCTTTAAATGTTCTCTCTGAGTCTGTTCTTGGGCAAGCTAGAAGGACGTGTTTAACTGTCTCGCTGCCGTTTCCGCATGCGCATCATGGAGCTGGTACTAACATGAACGAATGAAGCTTCTCTCGGAAGTCTCCGTGTCCGGTTAGTATCTGACTCGTGTAATGGTCCATGGTAAGAGGTAGTCCGTATCGAACTCTCACGTCCGGTATGAGCTGGAAGGTCCACTCACCTTTGTCCTGTGTGGACCATCGGTCTTGCCATATCTCTAGTAGGTTTTGGAGGCCTTGATCATACTCTGTGTGTGTGTGATATCGCCTGTCCTCAGGGCTCTACGGAGGACGAAGCGTCGTACTTCTAGGTCGAGTGGTAATTGACCTGACATGACTTGTACGGCAGCAGTTGACGTGGTTTTGTACGCACCTGTAATGGCAAGTAACGCCTGTCGCTGAATGCTGCCAAGTTTGTTTATCGAGCACTTCAGCTCTAGTGCTTTTTGCCAGATGGAGGCGGCATAGGTTATCCTCGGCAGGAATACCGCTTTATAAATAACCAAAGAAGTACTCTAATTGACTCCCCAATTAGCAGATGTCATGGAACGTAGGCGCTTGAACTTTTCCGTTGATTTGTTCGAGACGTTAAGTACATGGTCCCAAAAGGGTCTATGGTAATTCCAAGGTATTTTACTGTCTTTGATGCCTTAATTGACGTGGCGTTGATGCCAGACCGTATCGTTTTGTGCCATCGTTGTTAAAGCGCGTTTTAGACCTTCCGCCAGGTAGCCGTTGCCAGCCCCTCCGTTGCGTCCGAACCGTTGTCATGCTCCGAGTCTTGCGGCCCCCAGGGAGTCGACCACATCCCCAGGCGATTGTTCAGGACAATTCTAACCTGGTTTTCTGTCGGGGTTTTCTTTCCCTTAGGGCTTTGATAAGTGCTATCAGGCTACCTCCAACCTCACCGGCCCCAACTGATTAAGGTCAGGAACGGCTCAAAGCCTTTGCAGGTGCTTGCAGGCTAGCTCCGGGACCTGCCAGCCCCCGACCAGTTAAGGTAAGGGGATGGCTCTAGAGACGCCGGCCCCAACTAGTTAAAGTAAGGTCCGGGGGAGTGGAAACCTCTTGGCACCGACCAAATCAATGGCAGTGAGCCCCCCCACCACGGCAAGGTGGGTCCCTTGGGGGGGGGGGCAAATTCCAGCCTTGCCACAAAGCAGACAACATAACATTCTATACCCACCCTTACACCACTTACAGACCGGACTAGCAGGCTAGTGACTAGTTGATCACTGGTAACGGAGTCAGTCTTTGTACCTTTATGACTCCGTCAATGAAGGCCCTAAGCACTACACCTTCCAATATCCGATCTGGACAACGCCTCCAAATTTCTTCTTGAACCAAACCCAACATAGCGGGCTCGTAAGCGTACAGAAACTGGTATGCCTCAAGCGTTTCGGCTGCAAACCTCGGGTCCAAGTGCTGCAGTCTGAACAAGTGTTTCTTCCAGTAGACCGGCCAAGTTGTACCGTTCGTGATATAAAAACCACAGAACTCAATGTGCCTACTCGGCTCTGGTTTCCCTTTGATCATTGGACCCAACTTTCTTATAATCTCCAAATACTCCTCGTATCTCTCAAACCAGGGTTGAACGGTATCGTCCCCCGTGGTTATTGGCTCGTTCTGCAGCATCGGAATTCCCATAATCAAGTTTGCACGGTAATGCAAAGCAGTTAAATAACACTCAGACTTCATTATGCCCCGACCCCTCTGCGCTACACGCGTGCCGTCCTCAAATCTGAAAACAGACTTCTCAAACAACATCTCGAACCTCCTGTCCACAGCTTCCTTCCACCATGGAGGAGCTACGCACAAGCGTTTTAGAACTTCCTGCAAGACATCTACAATCCAACCTTGTACAGTCCAATCCCATGCAGACTTGTCCACGCACACCGTGAGGTCCGAAGGACCACACTGCGCGTCCAAAATCTGTTTCAACAGCCTATAGCCACCTTGGACTGGCGTCCATCCAATTGCAGTCGTTGTCGCCAATGCGCGGCGCAAAACGCCATCCATGGCCCAACTAAACAAAATTCTGTCAACCATTGTATCCACTAGACTGACCGCTGAAGTTAGCCTGTTAAGTCCACTCTCGATCTTTCTTCGCTTATGCGGCTCTTGCTTGACGAACACCTTGATGTCTTCCGCTTCGGTTGAAGGATGCCCGTGGGTCCACTAGCTGCCACAGGTTAATCCTTCCCACCCCAGGGAAACGTTGGAGAGGATCGAAGAGGGGACAGAGGAACTAGTGTTTTACTCTCCGCATCCAAAGTATTGCTTCTACGGACGGCTGGAAAACTGTCGGCCATCCAGTGGTGACTTATACATTTTCAGTTTCAGTTCTAGACACTACCCCATCTAAATGGGTTATCCGACCTCTGTGGAATTCACTTCTTGGCCAACAGTGAACGCCAGTTGGTGCAACCTCAAGCACTTGCCTAAAACCTTGCCCCTTTGCACTGTCAAACGTGTAGCAGTAATTGCAGCATATGCTTCACAAGTCTCCCTCTCAGCAGCTGGTCTTCCAGAAATACCATGTACCTAAAATAACGCCAAACTTTCTGAAGAGGAACAATTATCATACGGAAGATCTGATGATAATATACATATGAATATATTGGTATACAATTCGGTAATATGTTTGTTCCAAAAGGTTAGGTTAGGTTATTGTTAGATAGTGAAGGTAAATAACATGACTCCGAAGGAAGTTGCAACATTGTATGTATTGAACTCAACGACAGTAACTGAATCAAATAATGAGAGGGAAATTCTGAACATAGACGATAGTTACTGTAATCGATGATGTACTAGCTTCTTCAAGATCAGGCCTTCCTTAGTCTTAAAGTGACCTCCTTCCATTGATGAACTATAATTGTATTTCATCAATGGTGGGAGGTGACCATAAAGATTGAGGAAGCCTGAGTTTGAAAAAGCTAGTACGTTGTCGATTACAATAACTTAAATTATGTGAACATAGTCAATGAAAATCAACTGAGGATAGTGACTGAAATATTGAAGAATCTAGTACATTACAGTTAATGATAGAAAATGAAAGGAAGGAACCATACAATAAATTCGAACCTGATGTCATCATCTCCGATATTCGATGAGACGTATTCGGAATTTGACATATGGTGGAGGCCTATCTCCACTGTTTATTTATGAGGTTGGTTCCGGGGTCCGCAGGGCCGGAGTTTGGATGTTCTGTGTGTGGCCACAGACTTCAGAGGAGGATGACTCAACTCTGGCACAGTGCTAAATTTTTGGCTTTGTCGGCTTTGAATTTACTTACTCTTCGAATCTATTCTACTCTTCAGTGCGCATTGGGGGACTTGAATAGGATGTATCCGATGCTCGTAATGGCATCCCTGACCAATAAAGGTTGTATAAAGATAATTTGACCAAATATAAATGTATACTAAATATTAACTCACCGATATATGTATATTTTAAATATATAGATAGAGTCTATCAGGTCTACAAGGTGGGCGTCCATATCAAACATTGGCGGTCCGTTCTCCCCAATCATTTCCCCTTACCTGTTTGTCGAGTATAACATAAAGAATACGGCCCCCCCAGTTCGATAGTGCTTTGGGGTTTCGTGGGGATTATGAACATGATTTTGTTCTTCCTGACTTCAATATCGACTTGCCGCGTCAGCCTGGAGAACATTTTCTCTGTGTACTATATCTCCTTCATGACCTCCGCACCCCGTCCACGCCTTACCTCAAAAATATGGAACGTCTCTTATACCCACACCATCGGATATGTCAAGTGGGATAGAATCCATAGGTTCCGTCCGTGCCTGTGGGGTCGCCGTTTTCCCCAAGCATGAAATTTAATCGAAAATGTTATTGAAATAAATTTTAAATTTAAATTTTTTAATCAAATAAAAGTATTTTGTTTTTAATTATAACATTTCTTTAAAAACGACAACAATTACTATTACCATGTGATACGTATTTATAACGCATCAGAAAATATAATGATGACATTATAAACGCGCTAATTAAATGAGTTAATAAACTCAAAAATGAGAAAAAACGTAATTGACGACACAGAGAAACACGTCTGTACGCTATGACTTGGTGGAACCAATTATAATATACAGTTAGCACCATAAGCAACTCAGAAAATCGTTATGACTTGGTGGAGCTAATTATAATGTACCGTGAGCACCATATGCAATCGAGAAATTGACCATATAGCCATTGAGTTTATATTTACTTGTTGTATGGTCTATTTCAATTTCAGATTTCTCATAGATCCTAGAATATCAAGTCGAAGACTCGCATAGAAAATTTTTTTTATATAATATGTTTTTGAAATTGCCCTTTTTCATATCCGGCGGAGTTGAGGCATAGAATATTTATGCAATCTAGCCCATAAAATCCGCTGTGTAGAAAGCAGTTATTTCATCGACAAGTTCGAACGTTTATACAGCCTTTAGGTGGTTGAATTGTGGGATGGCTACAGTATCCGTCATAAGATGTGTAGTCCGTCTTCCGTATCATCCTCCCCTAACTTGCTGAAAACACAATTTTCGTGTTGTGTATTCTGAATTAACGAAGTGAGAAAAGGAAAAACTCGTCGCTATGCCTTCCTCGAATAGCGTTCAAGATACAACCACAGTGTTATTCTCCTTCGTGTCCGATCAGAGATATCGGTACCTTCTTTTGTCATGCATGCCACGAACATGATACTGTACGACCATTTATAGTTGACTGGGACAGCTGGGACTGAATTTTATAGGACTTAACTGAGCGGAGGTCGGCATCATCATTTATGGCAGTGACGCCAATCACGGTCTTTGAGCGCGTTGCGTGATGGGAATTCCTTTATCATATAAAAGTGGCTTATTTTTGCGTTCATGAGGCACCAACGGTCAAGGGTCCTTGGGCAGGTGGTGCTGCGGTACTCAGGGTGGCAGGGGATGCTACGGGGGCTGGGCCGGCGTGCCAATGATTGAATGTTGTAATCAAGCGTCTGGGAATCAATGGATTTGATATGGGTCTCTGTGGTTGCAACGTATAAAAATATTATAGTAAGAATAGAGAAAATATTGAACTTAAATTATTGACCAATTCAGAATTATCCTATTTTGATTAATTTTGTTACAAAAATAAGCAATCTAAAATGTTTATCTTAATATGTGAGAATATAGAAATGGATGAGAGAACCAGTCTTCCACTAGGGTTAAGCTTTTTGTCAATGAAATAACGTCAAGTATATTTTTGTTATCATTTGTTTGGGCGTTATTTTTTGTTCCCGGCACTTAAACATCACTCTGTTCAGTATTTACTACCCTGTTATTTAATGTCTATATAGCCTATAATGTTCTTAGAGTTTATGTAGCTAGTTGAAAATCGTCAATTGAGAACTCATAAATTTCACTGTAGTTAACACACTGAGTCATCAAGAGATGTACAAAATTGGTGTCTACAAAATGAAATGTTATTGCAATATAACCAATATTTTTTCTGGACGTCCAACAGTTAGTTGTCATACACCCATTTATAGCTTCAGCTGCAACCATTTCTTTTGTTTTAATCAGGAATTTTTGATAAAGTGCAGGTATGCTAACTTTAGACAATGTATGGCGATTCGGTATTTTATAAGAAGGGTTTAATAAATTTACAAAATTTTTGAAACCTTCATCCTCCATAATTTTAAAGGGTTGCAAATCTTTAACAAACAATTTCAAAAGCGCATTATCAATTTTTTGTTGAACATCAAATGTCATTTTTCTTGGAGTGTTTATTGAAATTTGGGTTTGTTTTTTTAAGCATTTGAAGTTTTATTTAAAATTAAGTTTTGAGTTGAAGCTGGTGGAGTTGGAATATCATGGGAGTTGAGGGAATCTGATCTATACTTATTTGATTTTTTGGACTGTGATTATCTTCGATTTCTTTTATTTCATCATTTATCTCATTTGACTGGAGAAAAATGTTTTAAAAAATTAAATTAAATCATGTTTACTGTTTATTTCTAAGTATTTTTTTTAATTAAATAAAATTAATATATATACATATATATATATATTACAAAAATGCATATTTTCCCGAACATAATTACATATTTACTATTGGTAACAAGTTTCCAATTGCATTGAACAGCCCTTGGACCTCGCCTGCGGATCTCCCTTTGACCATTGAACATATTGTCTCAATTTCAGGAATGTGCTTGCACGTGCGTTTAACTACATTAATCCACTTATCTTGATATAAAGTGTCTTTGCACATTGCCAACTTGATCAGGCAAGTCATTGGACCCAACGATTGTGATATTGAGGATTGTTTATGTAATAAGATCATTCCCCTATACCTGCAACAGATAGTGCCTGCAGTACGCGCCCACGCGGGACATATCGCTGACCGCTCTGTAATTCCAGAACATAGATGGCGTGGTTAGACAATCACCGTTTTCAATTCAACATCTTAAAGTTTTTTTTCTTTTCTTTTTTAATAATTACTTTTCATCTCAACATAATAAAAATCTCTATTTATTTAATAATTAACAAATCAACAATCTACTCTTACATCACATCCAGCAATGAACCAAACATCAAAAGATCCATCATTGGAGAACATACTGCCTGCCCGAAACGACTCGGATATACATTTATACTGGCCGTTTCGGCGGTGTAAATCATCTTTCCCTTCCCTTCCCGATTCACTGGTGTACAGAAACGTTTTGGTGTTTTATTTACCGCTGTCCTGGAATACTTTTATTTAGAGTATTAATGCCTCGACAAGTAAATAAAACACATTACGGGTACATCAGTGAAGCCGGACGTTTCCCCTTGTTTGCACGTGACGACATCCTCTACACACGGACCCGGAGCGCCACCAAAATCAGTTGACGGACGGAGCCAATCCAAGACGGAGACTTCGTAGCCACCACTCGACGGACCGAATACCTTTACGGCGGAACCTCGTACCCCACACGACGGACGGAGTTTACGCACAACGGAGTTTTCGTACTGATCTTTCCCCGCTACTGGAATTATCCTCTTAAGGAAATTCCCACCTTTTATTATTATTATACTTCGAGTCGGAGCACTGAACGTCCTCCCCGAAGATATTTCCAAGTATGTTCTAGATAATTTTTACTATTTGTGTTGGTATATGGAATACTTACTCCAAGTATTAACGCCGTTGTCAGCACAATCAGTTTTATAGTATTCGTTGCTATATGTATTTTTTTTAGATTGTAGTTCGAATCCGAACAGTAAATAAATGTTAAAAAGAAAATATTCTAATCATTAATATTCTTTGTATGTTGTGTTATTAATAAATATTTATGATGACCAAATAAGCATTTGTGTTACTTCAATAAGACAACATTACATTTATTTGGCGGAAAAGTGATTCCTTCACAGAGCACGTGGTGGTTTGTATTGAGACCCCACGTAGAGGTTTTTACGGTTTTGACTGTTTCACCTTCCCTTCCCACAACATATGAAGACTGCCCTACTCTTTTTAACTCGTCCATTCTATACTTGAATCCAGCAATGAAAGTTAAAAGTGGGCCGGCTGTTCCATACCAATGATTGGTGTCAGTTCCTGCCGGTCTAGCATACTCAAAGCCAAATAATGACATAAACTTCTTTTAAATGTCTAGGCTAGTTTCCGAAGAGCCCAAGTGGAGACCGAACGATAGTAACCAGATACTGATACGATCGATTGTCAAAGATGGTATGTCTTTCCTGGCCAGATTTCCTACCGTGGGAGTTTCCTTGATGCTCTCAATGAAGGCAAGGCAAAACCTTTGCTGTCTTTTCCCTGCAAATACCCAACTGTTCATGGTTTGTGTTTGCCTTCTACCCAACAGTCCTGAGTTGGATGCTGAACATTTTTTAGAATAATAATGCACTTTCATTGCCATGAAACTGATTGAGCTGCCAACTGTTCCATAATCTTTGAAGCATGAACCCATTTCGGTACGGTCACTCCAAGAAACTGGAGTCTTGGTCATCCATCGCAGTACGCCCAAATCTTCACAATAAGTGCCCCAAATCGAATGGAAAAACACTTGGGATGCAAACGCGCCAAGTGAAGCTGGCAACATGAGGCTGGGTAGCGAGTTGTAAGCGTCAAAACAAGACTTTCCAGAAAAGTTGAACTTATTGATCCTGGTGTAGTCCAATGTGTTTGGTAATGTGTTAAGTTGTACATTTTTGTAAAAGAATTCTAAATTGTCGTTTGTCATCAGGGCACTTATTAATGTATTTGCTGGGAAAAATGCTCTATGAGCTTGTCTTCCAGATATTATTAGTAACAAGTTTCCAATTGCATTAAACAGCCCTTGGACCTCGCCTGCGGATCTCCCTTTGACCATTGTACATATTGTCTCAATTTCAGGAATGTGCTCGCACGTGCGTTTAACTGCTTTAATCCATTTATCTTGATATAAAGTGTCTTTGCACATTGCCAACTTGATCAGGCAAGTCATTTGACCCAACGATTGTGATATTGAGGATTGTTTATTTGGCGGAAAAGTGATTCCTTCACAGAGCACGTGGTGGTTTGTATTGAGACCCCACGTAGAGGTTTTTACGGTTTTGACTGTTTCACCTTCCCTTCCCACAACAAATGAAGACTGCCCTACTCTTTTTAACTCGTCCATTCTATACTTGAATCCTAAAGAAATTTGGATTGGTCCTCCCCCGATGGGGACAGCTCCCGAGAACCTATGTATACAGTTTTCCAGGTAGGAAAAGGTCACAAAGGTTGCCCGGAAGTTCCATTCTTCTGTCTCATCTGTGTTCAGTCGGAATCTAACGTGCTCTTGATTTACAGCCGCTGCCCATGAGACGCCAGTAGGGTCTGTGGTTCCCTGTTCTCGAATAGTATCGTAAAGAGCTGCAATTAGTCCCAGTACGCGCCAGTCTGGATGTGATAGCTTGGCCGCCTCCACCAGAATGGAGGTCATGATCGGCACGCCCGTGGCAGAGTATGTGATGTTGTGTGCCAGTCGGTCGTTATATACTACGTTGGCATAGTCGCCCGACCGTACGGGCTCTTCTGCCTCAGCGTTGGGAACGATGGCGTAATATGGTATGGGCTGTATAGATAATCGACGTTAATTGGGTGGAAAGGTGCACATCTAAGAGGTTTTGTATCTCTATTTTAAATTCTGATACATGCCATATGTGGGATACCAGGATGGCCATGATCACTTTATCCCTTTGCTCCTTGTTTAGATCTTGACGCTCTCTTGATGAACTACCTTCACTCCTTAACGTGTCCGGATCAACGTTGATGGTTTTTAGCCTCTTGGGTTGTGGCTCTGAAGTTCCAGGAATTCCGTCGGTATCCATTATGGTCGCAGCACCCACCGTATCAGTACAGGCTCCTCCAGTGGATGTTGTGGAGTCCATTTTTGTTGTAAGGCTATGTCTGGATTCATTTGATGAATAAACTTGTATCCAATGACTGGTTTTCATGTGAGTTTTCAAATTTGTTACACTTGTTTTGTATGAATATTTTTTTTACAAATAGTACACTTTGCAAATGAAGTATTTTCAATCATAGTAAAATGTGACCATATATTACTCGTTTTACGGCTCATGTTTTTTTACATATTGATAAAGTTAAACCAGAAAAACAATATAAAAACCAAACAACTAGTGACAACTGTACTCTAAATAAGTTCAAAAGAGAATAAGATTATAATCTAAAATTTTGATTTATTTTGAATATTAGAAGAACTTATGTAGGCATGTTCATTCCTGTTATTTCCACTAATACATTTATCCAATTTGTCTGTGTGTCTGTGTTTACTTTATAGTTATATACACAAATTTATATATGTAATCATATGATCGTCCAGCAACTTTTTAGATTCGAAATTGAACTGAGATGGTACTTTAGAGAGGTCATTTTCCCAAAATCTCCATAGTTTTTCCAGTAATCAAGAATAATGATCGAAAAGCTGAGTAAAAACGGTAAAAATCCGCCGTAAACGAGATTTTCACTGTTCAGATTTTAGGTATTTAGTCATAAATCGAAAAGTATTGAAGCTAGAAACTTGAACATTTTATCCAATATTAAATACATACTTTTTTATATTGGACAACATTTTCAGAATAATTATAGCACTTTTGACTTAAATATAGAACTTTTAGATTCTGAGTGAAGCGAAGGATCTTATGGTTTTACAATGATGTTTATTTATTTTTTTTTTTTTTTTCTGTAAACACTTTTTCGTATAGAAATTCTTGTCCAAAAGTTTCGTCCAGCAACTTTTTAGATTCGAAATTGAACTGAGATGGTACTTTAAAGAGGTCATTTTTCCAAAATCTCCATAGTTTTTCCAGTTATCAAAAATAACGATCGAAAAACTGAGTAAAAACGGTAAAATCGGTAAAAATCCGCCGTAAACGAGATTTTCACTGTTCAGATTTTAGGTATTTAGTCATAAATCGAAAAGTATTGAAGCTAGAAACTTGAACATTTTATCCAATATTAAATACATACTTTTTTATATTGGACAACATTTTCAGAACAATTATAGCACTTTTGACTTAAATATAGAACTTTTAATTTACCAAATTGTTTGAAAGTTTTTATGTAATATAATTTTAAATATTTGACAAAAAGTTCGGAAAATTTAACATGACCTTACTCATATACCTACCTAATTATCCTAACAAAAATTCAAAAATCGTGACTCAGGATTTTTTTTTATACACACTAATAAATTATTATACGATTTTATACGATATTGTCTGATTTTTTTTAAGTTTATTTTTAATTAAATATTGAGTATTTGTTAGAAAGTTCTGAAATTTTAATACAAGTTTACTCTTATACTAAACTATCAATACCGAAAAAATATCAATAATCGTGACTCAAGATTTTTTTTCCAAGCATTTAAAAAATTATACAAATAACCGTAAAATACGTAAACAGTATTTAAATAATAAATATATTATATTACACTGAAGCTTTGCTCAGAATCGTTTTATACTAAAGAAATGAGTCATCATTTCTTTAAAACTTAATACATTCATCACCAATATCTTGTCCGAGGACCGAAGGGACGAAGGACGAACTTGTACCACCATCATCTCACTTACCAGTTTTTTTGTTATATAACCATTGGGTCTTTCAGATCAGTACTTTTAATAAATAAATAAATAACCAATTTATAAACGAGTATTATTTTTATTTATATTGATAATACATGTGATTAAATTAATTTACATATTTATATTATTTTTGTATAATAAAATAATTCTATTTAGCATTATACAATAGTCACTATAACAGCAGATTCAACAATAATAAACATTCAATTGCCTAAAAATTATTGTGCTCAAATTTATCAGTAATAGTCTGCTATCTGAGCAGGTAGTAAACTAACAGTATTTAATATTCTGTAGTTTGATTAGCAGTCACTGGCCACAGCTATTTTCACTGCTATATTGTTAGAGTAATAATTATTATCACTTCAAATATTAGCTGTCATCTCGAAAAACAGCTATTCTATATGACTAGCAAAATAGCATAGCTATTTTCAAATAGCAATAGCAATAGCAGTTGCTAAGAAAAATAATAGCATTTTATCACCATTAATTATAATCATAGTTCATGGTTGCTTCCATATTCCTTTTCTTGTTTCTTTCCAGTTTTCACGACGCTAGTGCGTCACATACTGGTCAGTTACGTGTCATAGAGTGTGACGTGTGAACACTGTATCTACGTCGTCCGAGGGACAAATTATTTTTTAGTTCTGTGGACTTAGTCAAGTCATATCTTTTTATTATTGAACAATAATAAAATATTCGTTCCTTTTGATTTCCTACGTTTATTTTATCGTTTGTTATCATAGTAAATATTTGCTCAACCTACTTACGCATTTGATCCCGATTAAAACATGTTAATATAATTATACGTTCGTTGCATGATTTGAAACATTTACGTATCTTTCTTTTTTTTGTTGTACAAAATAACGAATTATATATAAATGATACAAAAATTTACTGAGTCATATTTTTAAGTCTTGCAGAGTCAAATGCAGTTTATGATAAACGAAAAAATAAGAAATTATCACTCATGATGCATTCTAAGCAATTGTGTTTTGAAATTTTTAAAATAAATCATAATTTTCCCAAATGGTGTTGTTTCAAAAAACTGATTTTTCCACATGGAAAACATCGTAACTTAAAAAAAAAATTGGCAATAGACACCCAAAAGCTATGAAGAAAATGTTGCAGTGGTAACTATGACTACGAATCACTTTTTTCATTCATATTTATGTGAACGTGAAAAGATATTTTTTTATATATTTTTTTTATATCGTTTTTATTTCTAATCTAATATATTCTGAATCATGTCGAAAATAAAAACAAGAAATTATGCGATCCATGAAATCTTCGATCCAAGATTGTAAATATTTATCATTAATGCTATCCGACCCACAATAGCTTCACGTGGTAGCTGTTATTATACAGCTTTATTATTTTGATATAATTTGATGTTGACAAAAATATCAAGAATACACAATTTTTTTATACATCAAATTATGGATGTCAGAAATTAATTGCGAAATAACGGGTTTATTTATTTATTATTATTTTTTTTTAATTAACACGAGTTAATACCAGAATAATATCCGTTGAGTGGATACCGAGAAAATCGCATGCGCATCGATAGACATTATTAGGTACTGTATTAATCAATAGACTGAATAAATATTTTTTTTTTTACAGATTGTACAATGCTAAAAAAAAAAATAAAGAAGCACATATGAGAGTGATAGAATTGAGTATAGATAAGGAAAAGTTGTTTTCCGAAATGAAAAATTTAAATGATGAAATTTTGAATTTTGAAAAATATGCCCGTGAATATTCAGTTAAAATAGAAGTATGGGACTTTTTTTTCATCACGATTTATCTCTTTTTCAAATATTTCGATAGATTATTTCCATAAAATAATTTTACGTTTGATTTATTATTAAAAATATTTTTAATATTTATTTATAAAAAGTCCTACGGACATCACAATGATGATGGTAAATTTCTCCATAATTCCTTTTCATCCCCAGAGAAGATAATAATGAGGATTGATGGTTGTATTTAATTGTCAAGAAACAATGTGTTATTTTATTTTAGTAAAACAATTCAGTATTAACACATACCGTTTATATGTATTTTTTTTATAATTAAAACCTGATATATTTTGAATTATATAAGTGTTGGAATTATTTTTTATCAAAATATTTAAATTATATTTGTTTGTCTATACTCCAATTTTCATTATGATTGGATTGACCGACTAATTTCAAATAAATATTTAAATTTTGAAATCGATGTAAACAACACTTTCATCCAACAATAGTTGTGTTATTCATTATACAGTATTTCTTTGTAATAAAATTCAAATTAATCGACGTGATAATTTTGTGTTGCCGTAGAACAATTTAAAAACGATTGATGAACTTAAAAATATAATACAATTAGAAAAAATTGACCAAGAAAATTGTCGCGAAATGCTTAGACTGAAAACCTCTAACACAGAGTCACTTGACGTTATTCACATGGCAAGAATTCACATCGAGGGTTATCGACCTTATGAGGTAGGTGATATTAATCGAAATAACCTGTAACGCCTATGGGGGGCCATTACTATCAGTTCACACCAGATTTTTCATCCTATTTTAACAAACTTAAGGCTATCTTTTGTAGCAGTGCCGTCGATTGTGTGTAACATGAATTTTCATTGCGGGCTCTTGGCGTTTCACAAATACATGACAAATTTACTTCTGTAATTGTTTCATTATTTTTAAACACGCGTATGCCTATGTAAGCATGAATCGCTTTGTAGGTAAAAAAATCTCTTTAATAGTCATTAGTGAATCGGTAAATGACAGTAATATGAAGGATACGAAAAAAAAAAAGAAAAAAGTTGGCTTACATTCTGAAAGATAACTGAGGTTAAAATTTATTTAAAAAAATGTATCTAATAAGGGGGTCGATAATTCAAAACAATCTGACTGCACAGGACATTGTGTAAATAACAATTAAAAAAACCTTATTTTATACAGTCGAGCCGCGATAACTTGAAGCCGAAGTGGGATAAAAATGCACTTCGAGATATGTATTAAGGTCGCTCCACACTATGCGCGTTTCGTATTTCGCAGTGTTTTCTTTGATCATTATTGACGAACTAAATTTGTAACGAAATGAGTTTCAACTTTCAACACGATGATAATAGATTAGATCCATAGTGTACTAATTTTTTTTATCTAATTTCATTTATTTACAATATTAAAAAAAAGTTATTTATTTATAAAAACAGTTGACGAAAAAACATATGCAACGCGAAACAATAGAAACAGTGCGATATTATTTTTCGTCTTCTTTGATTTCGTCAAGTTTACCGGCTCTTTCGCGAAACACTACGAAACGGTTTTCACGAAAATTTGTTGGTAAAAAGGCCATACACACTATTTACTAAATTAAACGAATCGCGAAAACACGAAACGCGAAACGCGCATACTGTGGAGTGACCTTTATTCGAGATACCCAACTCGACTTTATTAAAATTAAATCAAACTTCGATTTATAATATAATGAAACATAACTTTAGTTTTACGGTAAAAAACGTGATGATATGTTTATCGTGAATGTTGTATACCGAGCCGTCTGACAAAGTGACGAAAAACCGGAAGAACAAGTCTCGCTAGTCAATTCACTCTCTTTTACTACTTACTATAATAAACCCAGTGGACAAAATGACGCAGTCGCAGGTAAATGACATCATTCTGGGAACCGCTTATCAACGGTCATCGGTGCTTCATGGAGCAAGTTCTTCAGAGTTGCCAACCATCGAAAATGATTATCATAGAAGTCAATGATCCGGCGGCGTTAACGTCAACACTGAACTTTACGAATGGATCATAGCAGGAAAAAATATTCTCACTGTCCATGACGTCAAGGCCCACCACTAGTACATTTTTATGCACTATATATGCGCATAAATATTATACAAACATTTAAATAGATACAACAGTATTATATTATGTGCATATTATATATTATTATACGGTGGAAAAATAATTTGTTTAACATTTTTGGTTTTTCGGCTGTTTATTGAGAAAATCTTCTGATTTGACTTCAATAATTATAGAAATATCAACGCCTTCGACAGATTCAAAAATTGCCTAACAGTTTTTTAATGATGACATTGCTTTGTTCGCCGTAATTATATTTAAAGTTTTTTCAGGCTCATCATTTTCATTATTTTTCATAAAACATAATACTACGAAATAACCAGACATAATAATATAATTTGAATAAGCTATTTATCACAATTTTATTTTCGGGTTAACTAAATAATTGAGAATTGTTGTAATTTTCAGGGGAATAAAATGAAAAATTGAGTTGACGCGACTCGACTGCATAAAGTTAATATTTTATAATTTTTGTGTATGTTATTATTATTTATTACAGTATTACTTATGCCAACCGTAATAGTGTAATTATATGTTACGAATATAATATTTTTAAAAATTGGATTACTACTAGTGTGACCATATTAAAAAAAAAAAAACAGGAGAATTGTTACTTCCCCCCCCAAAAAACATATTTTAGATTTTCGTGATTTTATTTATCTTTCATAAGGGTTACAAATTTAGTATTTTTTAACGCTTCTAAAACTTGCTCCATTGCAAAAGCGGCGATGACTTTTGATATAATCAATTCACTTTTCCTTTGAGCGCAAAAACATTTTTATCATGCATTTTCTTTATGAGTGAGAACGTACAATCCATAGATCGAAACGAATGATTATGCTTGCATGTATGAAAAGCAAACATACCTACGTCGGCCGTAATACGTTTGCTCTCATCCGATAGCCTAAATTTTCCTTTATTGATCAATTAATGATGTTAATTTATTAGAATTGCTAGACACGGCCAATACATGTTTCCGTTTTTGTAGGTGCTGTTTGATATCTGATATCCCACCATATTCGATTGAGAAAATAGATTTATACTCGGTACACAGAACTCTCCCTATTTCATCGGCTTCTCGTATAAAAAGGAACCGAGTTTTTAATTTAGGCATATATAGGATAATTTTTTCGTACAACGATATTTTTTTTCATTAAATTAATATAATTGTGTGGAAATAATGGGATTAAAATTGCACCATCTTATAAAAACGGGACAATCCTGTTGTTAACGGGACGTCTAGACGTCTAGTCACCCTAGTTACAACTAATAACGGGTTCAAACGGGCTTCCTTATTCAAATAATTGCGTTTACAGACGAGTACACGACGGAATATTATAAACCTACCAAATTATTTTTCAACATTCCACGTACATCAAAGTGTGTGTGTGTGTGTGTGTGTGTGTGTGTGTGTGTGTGTGTGTGTGTGTGTGTGTGTGTGTGTGTGTGTGTGTGTGTGTGTGTGTTTATTTTGGTATATCAATGTGAAAATTATAAATTGACGAATTTTTTTCATTGTTTAGGAATTCATTTCAAAAGTAATCGCAGTAAATCCTCAGTATGATAATGTTTATGAAATTATTGAATACGTCCGAGAGTGGATTTTTATCAAAACGTTGGGCACAGAGATAACAGTTTCAAAATCTGACGTCACTGAAAATAAAAAAAGAATTAACATCGAAGAGGTATTAAAAATATTTTAATATGTACATAGCTAATTTATTTTTCTACTTTGAATGTGTATGATAAACTTTTTATTTTATAATTAGATTCCAAATAAATTAATTAATAAGAAAAAAATCGTTTCCAACATTGATTCTAACGATGCTCATACTAAAGCAATTTTAATATCTAAATATGGCAGTTTCGTAAGTATAATTTAAATTAAACTTCGGTTTTAACTATAATAACCTATAGAAAATTAAATTTTCTCCATTGTCGATATCATAAAAATATATGTTATTGCAGTAAATTAAATATGATTTTTTTCACGAATAGTGATTGATAAATCCATCATGTTGGTACTGTAATACTTTTAAAGTCTTATTTTACCTTTTGTACATGGAGAACTGGAGCCATTGCGCCACCATACACCATGTTTGTTTCACTTGGATGTCAACCCAAAGGTTGGAAATACCGAGAACACAAGAAATTCCCCCTCCCCCAGAATTTTTCCAGTTATTGGGTGACATATCTTTAACTTTTCATCTATCTTCTTATTTTTTCTTCTCAATTGTTTCTTTGAGTTTAAATCCTTTTCATTGCCAAGCACTTTTAAATTATTTAACACTGACTGGCTAAGCATTTTTTTTCCAAGTTTTGGTTTATTTTGAACTTTTCCATTTAATTTCTTAAATTGGTATTGTTCAAATTATTTTTGAGACATGTGTCGTATAAAATAAATCAAATTAATACGTAGCTTATAGCTGTTTTATAATAGGTTAGTGAAATACGGGGTACCTAAATACAAAAATATGGTTTTGTCCGGAGTCACCCCACCTGTCCGAAGTCACCCCATTTTACGGTACCTAACATATATAACGCTACTCTTGTGGAAAAATAGTCTTGAAATATGTAATTATACAATTTCAAAAATCTGGAATAACTAAATCTATATTACATAATATGAATATAATTTTTTGCTGGTATGGAAGATATCCATCAATCTTTGCATATCTACGGTCAATGGTACTATGGGCATTACGCACTCCATCTGAGTGTGTCATTTTACCAAATACTTTTGAATTATAGTAACTTGATCACACTTAAATGCAGCAATGCGTTCTGTAGTTTCGAATTAGTGGTTCTGGTAGCCACATCTATCAGAGTACAAAACAATAGTTTTTCATAACTAGTCGAGCAATTCATTTAGATAATCAACGAATTGAAGCAAATATTATATATTGAGGTTCATCAAACCCGTGTGCTATATATATATATATATATATATATCGATTTTTTCTTCCCATAGATTCTTGATCTTTTCGCTTTTCGTTTCGAGCTCTATCTCGGTAGCGGTAAAATGAAACATGCTGAGATATTCGTAAACACTGTCGCCCAGCGATATTTTACCGCCGCAATGTGCGGGCCCTCATTGCAATTCATAATTTTAATTTCGCTGTTACTGCTGCTGTGTGAATTCGATCTTTAATAAGTGAGACTGACGTGATCTTAGCAGATATAAGTTCCGAAGACTTTCACCTGCCTGCCTGTTCAATGATACCGCTTGTAGAGGAAGTTTTAGTTCAAATTTAAATCGCTATTTCAGTAGCTAGTTATGATTTTTGATATTATTAAAATGTAATAGACATATTATATTATAGCCGTTTAGGTCACGGGGTAGAAATGGCGTCTCTCCAACCACTGTCGTCTTTTTGTAGTTCGAGCCAATTTTCTTACCACTCAGTCTTACCACTGGTATAATAATGTGGTGTCTGACGTAGACACAGGGAAAGAGTAAAGAGGGACCGCCTAGTTCGCGTCCATGTCAATATATTAAAATTTTATTTTATATTACGCTAATTTTGATATACTTGTAAATAGTATAAATCTGCGGTCACAAAATACAATGTTCATGCGCAACTAACTATTTAATGGTATGACCTTAGGTAAATGATAATCCAATCAATCCAATCTATATGAAAAATAGTCTCGAAAAAAAGGAAGATCAACGAAAAAACATGGAAAACTTAATTCCTAAGCAAAAAGTTAGAGCGAAACGGTTACTCAACGGCCTGGTAACTATAGAATCATACTTATTTTATCGTATAAATTATGAACAATGATATTTGATTTTACTTTAAGGTGAAAAATTCGATACTACATCAATACAGGGAATTATATTTTCAAAATAACGGAAAATTACCAGTGACCCGATTCCTATCTTCAGAGAAACAGTTGGAGTACATTTTTTTATACTATAAAACAATTCTTGAACGATTGGATATTTATAAAACCTTGAATAAAGTAAAATAAATAATATACATACATAAATATCCATTTTATAAAGTAAAAAAATTGTTGTGATCTAAAAAATATGGTAGGTTGTACGAACCTTGAATCCGGAGTAAAATGACTTGTTAAGAATCAATGCTTGTCGACTAGTAATCATTTTATTTTATTAATAATAAACATAATACAGGTATTAATAATTGTATTTTTTAAATGGAAAAACTAAGAACAGTGAAAGTATATAAATAAATAATAATATGTAATCTAAAAAAAAACAATTGTTTTTCTATCTTTACACAATGTTTAAGTATTCACTTCACCACAAAAAAACAAAAACAATTAAGAACTTATTCCACGGTGAAATCGTTAAATAACTATTTTATCAGACCGGTCTCCCAAAGTCCAAAAATTGTTCCGGCATCCCTATGAAGCAAAAGAACAATCAAGTTCAGTACGTTGTTACAGATGCCTGAAAGGTAATATTATGTACTCTTAATTATGTTTTCTCAACATTCAAAAGACGATTATTTCTTAAATCGAAAGCTCTAGTTTTAAAGTTAACCCTCCTTAAACATATCTAATGAAAAATACTTTCAATTTATTAGTTATTTATTATCAAAAGCTTTATGACAGTATGACGTCTAAATCATGCAAAGTAGATAAAGTTTGTATTTAAAAATTAATTATTTTATTTGGAGCCATAGTTTTCTTTGTCGACTAAATCAGACACATTTATTCTTAGGATTGTGTAACGTCTCGTCTTTAATGATTTTCTTTATTTATCCTTGGTGATTTAATGTACTTTTACGGTTTGTGATACTTAACACGTTGACCGCCGGCGACCATTTGTGATCATTCCTACCACGCCATATGACCTGCCGGCGACCAAAATCACATATTACTGTAAATGTGTATAAATTCTACGGCGCTGCATGGATGATTTTGAAATTAAAACCATGGCGTAGAGAAGGAGATGACGATTTGATTGATGTATGCAAATAGTTGAGCTATTTTTAATAGTTGGATAATTATGCACAAATATATACTACTATAAATCCGTTTATTTCTTTATAAATAAATGTATTTCAAAAAGTTTCAAAAAAGTTATTTCAAAAAAACAATAAGATCGTAATCATACCAAAAAAAAAAAAAAAAGTAAATAAATAAATATTCAATACAATCGTCATAATATCGCGTATGACCGCCGGCGTACTAATGGCGTATGAGTAACGGTAATATGAATACAGCGCCACTTGGTCGCCGGCATCCTTCGATCATAAACACAATATTCTTATTGGCAAAGTAAAATTATGAATGAAGATACCAGTCTGATAAAATTCCGATAAATAGTTCTATAAATATCAATCCGAACATTTTTGGAATGAAACCGCAATAATATCACGGCGTCATAATAATGCATACAAGTATGACCGCCGGCGGTTGCATGGCAGTCAACGTGTTAAGTTATGGACCCGGTTTACCTTCTATAAAAAAAACTCAGTGCAAGACGTACAACTAATTAATATAACACTGATATATTCACGCTACAAATGTGATATGGAATCGTCAGTAGGCGAGGACCGTGAATTACCTGAGGATGATGTTGACTGTGGTCGGAATGATTACCTTCAGGCATCTCTGTAGTTCTGCGTTCTTGTTCATTCTCTTCTATTGCTTTGGTTGGCTCCTCCTGCTACATGTCATTCTCATTTGACGCTTCGCACACTCCGCATATTAGCCGTATTGTCCTACTTAATAAGCAATATGCGATTTTGATAAACGACAATCGTTACACATACCCTATGTCCATTTAAATCTGGAGCTAGACTTTGGAAGCACGATTAACCTTTTCACTGCTAACGACGTAATATTACGTCGATTGTAAACATACCGTTCAGTGATTTTCTTGTTCCGTGGTTTTCTTCCTCTGTTAAGCTAAAATGTAATATATTGTATATAATGTAAATATTTATGTATATAAATGTAAAATAAAAAAGCCACGTACTTGATATATTTATAATTTGTGTAAAGTTGATAATTTTTAAATTGCTCTGAATTGATTTGATTGAATATAGATTTAATTAATTTTTTTTTTCCAGATTTATTTTTTTTTATTTTTCCTATATAGGCTTTAGCAAGATCATAGTCATTTAGTGGAGTAGAAGAATTATTTTTGATATCAATAAGTTTTTCGAAAGAAGGAGGTACAATAGAAGTTGAAGGTATTGGGTTATCACAGGCAAATTGTATTAATGAAGGATTTTTTTGGAAAAATGATGTAAGGTCAATGCGTGAATGTCCGCGGCTTCTTACAAAATGATCAAAATGTAATATGTCGAATTTTTTTTTTTTTTTTCACTTTGAGAAAACATTATAAATTCAATAAATAAACTTTTTATAATCTGGTTTGTATCCATTTTGAATTGATTTAAGATTTACGAAAAAACAACCTAACACTTCAAATGTCTTCACTCGGGCGTTCACTGCTAACGATGTAATAGTACGTAATACGTTCTTTTGTCTTGTTAATAAAATACGTGTGATTATCATGTGGTGATAACATCTAATTATAGAATGAAAAATAACGAATTTAATGGTAAAAGAATTCCGTTTCTATCTTCATTTTCGTAATTATTAGACAAAGTTTAATTTTGAATGATTTAAATTGGTTCTCAAAATTGTATTACTGGTCTATGGTAGCATGCTTTTTTGTTACCTAGTACCACTTATCTTTCATTTATTTCGTTGAATTTAATATTCAATGGTAATCGTGTTGGCGGTGAAGACTTCGGTGTTCGTAATTTGCCGTTTGTCCAATCGAAGAAATCAACATAACTCCAACCACCTCCGACTGCTAAATATTCTTATGGACTAAATCAGTGGATATACTATTTGCTCCAGGGCAATAAACGATACCCTTCCTGATCGAAAGACAGTGAGATTTGTTTTCCCGTTATTTTTGTAAGGTTCAACGTAGTAGATGGTGTAATGAGCACAAGGTTAAGTTACGGCTGTTACAGTTGCTACCGAACAAATAAACCGATTACACTTACTTAACTCTTTGAAATAGCCACCTTTAAATGCTTTATGTCCAATAACACATTGTCTTAGGCCGCGTGCACATTGGAAAGCGTTGCGCGGTGAGCGTTGGGCGATAAGCGGCGAGCACTGAGCGGTGAGCTGTGAAGTGTGGATATTGAACAGCAAGCGATGAGCGTTGTTTCCAACATTATTTTATTTTATATAGTGTAGTGACGTAGAGCACCATGGCACTGAGTTCGAAAGTTCGTCATATTTTATTGTTAGAAAATTCATTTTTACGAAGACGCCTCTTAACTAAAAAGAAAAAAAGAATAGGTGTTCACGAAATGAATAAAAAAAACGAAGTGTTCTAGGCGAGTTCCATCATGTATAATATGAAGAATTAAGACTTGATCGAGAGCGATTTTTCAAATTTTTACGTATGTCAATAGAAACTTTTGATTTTCTTCTATCTAAAGTACAATTCAAATTAACAAAACAGGTGACAAATTTCAAAAAACCTATTTCTGCGGCTGAGAGACTTTATGTCACTCTAAGGTAAGTCATTTTATAAAAAACAACATTCTGTTTATAAAATAACTCTATTAAGACTTCTTAGGTTCAAAATATTATCAAAATAACAAACAACTTTAAAAAAAATCATGATAACATAATAGTACCTATTCTTAACTGGAAAATATAAACAAAAAACAAACAACTTTAAAAAAAATTATAATAAAATTATGGAATTCTAAACTTCAGCATATCAAAAAAACTAAGCAATGCAACTTTGCTAAAAATATTTATAAAAAAAGTCCAAGGTATAAAAATTGTGATTGAAAATGTTTATATGTAATTATATGTTATGTTCATTATATGTATAAGGGTTAAAAGTTTTCGGATTTGAGACTGGTAAATCAATACATTGGACTGGAAGCCGATAATCATTTGATACAGGATTAAAGGTGGCCTTGTGAACGGTATCTTTCCTTTTGTTTGTAAACTTCTAGGACAGGAATAATCATCAGCGTCATCATCATCGCAGCATCAGACAACACCGACATATTATGTAAACCAGTCACCTGAACCATTTGTCAATCTACCCACACCATCAAGATCGTATCAGTCTACACCAAAAGCTCAGTTAAGTCAGTTAACTGAACCATTTCAAAATAAAAAAATACATCATCAGGCATCTAATTCTGAATATGATAATGATCAAGGTAAATATAAAAATGATGTTTTGAAGATTTTATTTTAGTATTACCTATTACTTAAACATTTTGTTTAGGATTCAAAAAGTTTATATCAAGATCTATGACCAACATGAAATATGAAATTGAATCTGTTAACAAACGTCTTGATTCTTTTTACTCATTATTAGAAACAATTAATGATAAATTGAATAGCAATAATGCATTTTCTAATTTAGATAATGTATTTGATAATTATGAAAATGAAATAATATGCATTGATAACAATGATGACCTAGAAAAAATGGAAGATAAACTAACCAATGACCGACAGTATAAAGCTTATGTGGTAATTAAAATATTTTGAATCAACATGATAATATACTGTAAGTTATTTATTTTATTAATTACCATATCTTCTAGATTCTTTTGTTAACACGGTTGATGGGAGACAGCTTATCGGAGTCAGTGAGAAAAATTATGCAAAAATTATTTACAGATAATTTTTTGGCAAACTATTCTTTTATAGGTTTTAAAGGCAAAAAAACATTTTCCAACCTTCAGCATTGTGGAGTCATAATAGGCAAGTACTTTATTTGTATATTACAATAAAGTGTGTATCATCTATACCTATACTATTCCTAATAGTTTATCTAAAATAATATGTATGTATCTCTTTTCTTGCAAATTTGTTTTCAAGTCCAATAAAATATTTGGTTAACTATAATTTATACAAATAGCTATACTCTATAGCATACATTAAAGTAAAAAAAGTTTTTATAAGAAATAATTTTTGTAAATAAACTGGCTGTATTTATCTAAAAATTCTCTTACTGTTGATTTATGTTATTAATATTATTTATTTTAGCCTAAAATTAAAATTATTTTAATAATTCATTAAATTTCCTAGGAATTATATATTATTGTATTCTCATGTTATTATTATTATTTTTGCAGATGCGATTTTAAAAATGAAAAAATTTAAAGAAGTATCAATCAAAGAAATAGAAAAGCCAATAAAGAGTTGGATGGCACAAGCTCCTCAAAGGATACTAAAATTGCAGAAAAAAGTTGTTTAAATTATTAAAAGCTTTTTATTACTTGTCTTGTAGTATGATTATTTGTTATATTCTATTTTTATTTCTTTATTTTAATACATTATTATAAAATTTGACAAGGATGAATAAGTCAATATTTTTTTTTTATCATAATATTGTTTTGAATATTACAAGTCTTATATTAATATATACTAAGGTTAACTTTTGTATTATTATTATATTTCTGTAAGACACAGACGGATTGTTTTTTTTATATTATAATTTGTAGGTACCATTTATTTTGTATAAAATGTATTCAATTGTTAATAACAAATTATACATAATATTATAAGGTATCAATTTTTTTATTATGATTATTTTTAATACTGTATTTATAATATATTTTATATTATATTATAATATTTAGTACCTATCATTATATTTTTCTGTAAGACACAGTCAGATTTTTTTTTAACAATATGATTATAATATGTATCACTTATTTTGTATTACTTTTTTTCTATGTTGACCTTTGTCAATGTATATGTTTATGTACATGTATGGTATAATAAAACTTAATTATTTTCATAATTATACTATCATCTATAATAATTAATTTGTTTTATATTTTATTGTTTTCAAAATAATATCAACAATATATTTCAAAAATATTCAGTGCTAGTCATTTTAAAAATATTATTGGCGATATATTGCATAATTATTGTATGTGACATATTTTCAAAATAATATCAACAATATATTTCAGAAATATTGAGTGCTAATCATTTTCAAAATATTATTGGGATATATTGCATAATTATTGTATGTGACATATTTTCAAAATAATATCAACAAAATATTATGCAAATATTGTTGTTAGATATGTTTATAATATTTTATCGTTGGACAAATGATGATCTAATAATATTGTGATAATATCTTAAAACTTTTTGACAACCATGAGTGAATATATTGAAAACATTTAAATAATTTATGAAGCATTATAATAATATTTTGAAAATATAATTTTGCTATGTGGGATATATATACATTTAATTATTTTGTGCATATTTTATTTTAATGGTATTAAAGTTTGACAACTTATAGGCATGGTAACCTGATGCGTTGGGTTTATATTTCCTAATTGTTCCAGAGATAAACAAAACAGTTTATTAGTTTTCTCAACATTGTAAGCTTGAAAATGTTTATTAAAATTTAAAGTTTCAAAAATGTCACAAATTATGAATGGATGATTTTCTTCATTTATAAAAATTACCTTAATCAAGCCAAATGATGGCATCATAGTGTCAATTTGATTTCCACACATGTTTTTACAATTATAAGTTGTACCTTTGATATTTACCCATGAAACAAATTTAATGCTATCAAGACTAAAATTGAATTTTTGACACAAAAAAATAGTATTATTATTGTAAAAATCTAGTATTTGACTATCGATAGTTAAAAAAACGTCCTAATTGGATTGGAATCGAGTAAACATTTTTATCAGAAGATAAAAATCTATTAAACAATTTTAATTGTTGTTTTAAAGACAAGGTATATTGGATATTTTTACGAGATGTCATAGCATTACCGGTAACTTTGAGCTCTTCATGTTTGGCTTCAAAACGCATCGATGAAAATAAAGATAACGGCCAGAGGCGTGTCTAGGACCAAAATTTAGGACAGGCCTGGTTATAAAAATAATTTGTATAGTCAATACATTTTTTAAATTTAAGAAAAATTGTATTATACTTTTTAAGTCATAAGTATGAGCCATGAGGTGTAACATGACGTACTAACATTAAGAACTATTTATAATATGAGTATTTATTTAATAAATTGTATTCGCCTGTTTTTCATTTTGGCGAACTCGTCAATTATCTTAGTAGGATCTTTCAACAACTCCGAACTGAAATCTCTTTCGATTGATATCAGTGCTAAATTATGAAGACGCGTAGTTGTCATAGATGTCCGTAAATATGTCTTGATTCTTCTCATAGTTGAAAAACTTCTTTCGGCTGATGCCGAACTTACTGGAATAACCAACACGCGTTCAATAACCGATTTAATCTCCTCAAATGACTTTCCCATATCGCATATTTCTATGTAAAAATCCATAATATTTTTACAGCCAAAATACATATTTTTTGCTAATCTGCATTGACTCAACTCTTTATCCGAAAAATATTTATCATCGTCATAATAATTCGTAAATTTTAAAACAAAATTATCATTTAAAAAATTGTTTGATGTCGGATTAAATACTGATATTGCAGATAAAAAATCGGAATTTTCGTTAAATCTTTTGTTCATTTCACTTAATATATTATCTACCACTGTAAAATACATAACTCGCATATTTTGAATCGTAATATCAGTATTTTTAAAACCAGTCGTTGAAGTTATAACATAATCAGTTAATGTACTATTAATATTCGTACGTCGTTTTTTATCATTTGATAAAGAAATATTTAAATTCGAAGCTGTAATTTCAGATGTTGTATAAAAGTTACTAAAATGTTCATCTGAACGTAAACGTTGAAGCTCTACTTTTGTAGCTTCAACTAATTTTAAACATTTAATTATATCGAGGGTTGACGATTGCAAGTGTATTGAAAGTGTGTTAACAGTTGATACAATGTTATCAAGAAATGTTAGAACAAATATAATATTGAAAGGACAAAACTGATTTAATAGGCCTAAGGTTAAAAAAATCAGCCTAATAGGTTAAAAATCAGGGTAGGCCCGGGCCTACCAGGCCTACCCGCTGGGCACGCCTCTGATAACGGCCCCGACTTTTGAATAATAAGTGGGTAATGTACCATGTGATGGTGTTTTGGTTTTAAATCTATATGAAATAATTTCAAATAAAGTTCATGGTGCTCTGATATTAAACATTTAAGTAAACCAGTGTCTTTTAGTCTTATCCATTTTTGAAAAATAAAATCAACTATTTGTTTAAGTCAGGGCTTGAAATCGAAATAAAATAATTCGATTTAAATTTAAATTTCGAATATCGATATTGGTTTTTTTCGATTTTAATTTTAATTTTAAGTATTGATATTGGTTTTTTTCGATTTTAATTTTAATTTTAAGTATTGATATTGGTTTTTTTCGATTTTAATTTTAATTTTTGTTATTGATATTAAAAATTCTTGGTAAAGAACAACAGACGATTGTAAAAACGAGTGTAAAACGTTAAACGAACGACAGTTCACAAAAATGATAATTTTAACAGTAAAAATACATGTTAATAAATGAGATGAGAGCTTCACGAGAGCTATTTAATATTAATAAACATTAAACTCAATGGAATACCAACAATATCGTTCACAGTCATGGAAAAATAGATTACATAATAATTCAACCATGTACCTATGTAAATAAAACTTTTAAATAAAATAAAACTTTTCACAACAAAACAACGAATGCGCGGATTGTTTATCATACCGGTATAGCTATTTTAAGAAAACAAATTACGAAATATTAGTAAGTTAGAAGTAAAGTTTCCAATGAATAATATCGTTTTTAAGTATACCTATATTTACATAATATTAATATACATTTATTTATAACATATCATAATACAATGTAATATTGGGCGTTGGCTATTGTTGAATAACAATTTTTATTTTAAATTCAAAATCGATTTGTAAATAAAACCGATTATAATTTTAATATAAATTATCGATATCATATTTTTTCGATTTTATTTAAAATTTTGAATATCGATTTTCGAAAATATCGATACTGATTTAAATTTTGATTTTTTACAAGAATTTTAAAGATTTTTATCAATATTTGAAATCGATTTCAAGCCTTGGTTTAAGTACTATATATAATGACCAGAAATCTGATTTAACGGGAACCAAATCACCTATAATTAATCCAAGGTATCTGGTAAAACAAAATGATTCTGATGCCGACATTTTAATAACTCCTTGTTTTAAGTTTTCAGTTGATATCAATGTAGGTCTATTGCGGATATCAATAGGACCATAATTGAAAGTTTCAATTCTATTATTTAATGTTTCTATAGTGAAATACTTAAAATCAAAAATCATGTATTTTAAAATTAATCCAATATCATACATGCATACACCCTCTAATAAGTCGTGCATTATATCTACACAGAAATTTTCAGTTACTCTAAAAGAATTTAAATCATTCCAAACACATTTTTCTTTAATACCCGTTTGAGATACATTATTAGTTATAACATCATCATTATAGTTTAATAAGTTCCTTAATTTATTTTCATTTTGCAAAATTTGTTGTTTACATTCAAATTTTGAACTTTTACAAAACCGACAAGGATAGCAAGCAACAAAACTTTCAACGAATCCCAATATAGAATGTATACCTAGATTGTCCCCAAGTATTAAACCAATAGAAAAAAAAATTTTAAACGATTCATTATTGACAGTTATTTCTATTCCAACAGTTTCTAAATAGTTTAGTTCTGAAATTAGGTCTTTAAATATTTTGTGATTTCCAAACTCTTTTTTGTCGTCCGTTTTAAACAAAGAAGCAAGAAGAATATGATCTAAGGAAGAAGATAGTTCAGGTGGTAGACAAGCCAAAGAAATATAAACAGCCCCTAGTTTTTGGTTTCCAGCATGTGAACCAAGAGGATTATTAATATCTAAATCATCAAAGTAGAGGAACAATGGGAAAATAATTTTATTTGGGTGAAAACTTAATTTTGTTTTCCATAATTCTGATTGAACAAAACTATAAATTACTTCACCATCATAAGATTGTAGTTCCTGGATATACTTGAGAACTACATCAAAAAAATTAGAATGTTCAAATAACTGTTTCAAGACATATCTTAATGGAGTTAAAACTATTTTAACTGGCTTTGGTTCTAAAACAACAATGCCATCTTGAAGATGGTCATTTAACCTATGACCAATAACTATTTGGTTAGGTCGTATAAGCAACCCCATGTCTTCTAGAATTTTTAAACGAAAATATTCTGTTTTTAAGTTATCAAAGGGACTTGACAGATCTTCAAGTGCATTCAAAATTATAGACAGCTCTTTAACAATATCAGTGGTATTAGGATTATTTAGAATGGAATTAATTTTTGTTTTTACATCAACTAAAATTGAGTCATTAAAATGTTGTACATCGTTAAGAAGTGTCTGAACCATATTTCGGGGTATCCCACAATTACTATACCACTTTGAAATCAAACTAATGGCATATGTTTGTACATTTATCTCTTCTGACGAGTCTTGCAAAGAAAAAAATGGGTCGATTTCTCCTAAATTTTCATATATTGTACTATAGTTAGATGATACAGTATTATTCTCTAAGACAGATGGACACTTGTCAATATTTATTTCTTGGTTACTTGTTACATTATTTAAAACAGGGATAAATGGATGACTATTAATATGTTTTTTAAACGAATCCAAAGATCCGAAAATTCGGAAACAATTAGGTTGTTTGCATTTAAATTCTTTTATATTCTTGGGATCATGAAATATATTTAAATGAATTATTAAGTAACTAGATTGCTCAAATTGATATTTACACAAAAAACAATTAAACATATATGACACTTATACAATATAAAACAAAATTATAAATTATAAATCAAATACTTTTTGGAATATAAAATAGTTAATAAGATAAAAGAACTGTAAATAATATTTATAAATTATCTAAATCTTTAATGAGGCTTTTAACACTTAAAAATTTTTTTTCAACTCTACTTTCAGGGATTTCATAGAAATATACTTGCATGAAACGCCAAACGTGTTCTGCTTCAAATGGATATTTAAGGTTCAGAACATGGAAACTTTTGAAACAAACATCAAATGCTTTTAAAATCGTTTCCACTTTGTAATGTGTTTCATTTATAATCATATAATATGAAATAGGGGTATTGGATGATTTTTCTCCAAAACAGCAACTATCACCAACATATACCACAAATGGCTGCACTGTCAAGCCCAAAGAAAACGCTTTGTCAACCTTGTTTGAAAGTACAGTTTTCAATTCGTTTACATTCTGAAAAAAGCAGATTTTGTAAAAATTAAGGAAAACCTATTTATTCAATTAATTATTAATATAATAAATATACCTTGATGTGAGTGATGAATGTAGAAACTTGTTCTATTTTAGAAGATCTGATGGTATGATGAGTATTGCTATGTGGTCTTTTAATAACTATGCTCAATGGCTGAAATATATTAGGGAGAATTTCTAATGCAGCAATATCATCATCACCTATAAATTATAATAAAATAATTGTAAATTAAATAGATGCATTATTAGTAAGAAATTTCATGTATTAAAATTCAAACGTGCCTGGTCTGTAAGGATCAGTTAGTTGCTTTAAGAGATTTACGTTAATACTAATTTTTCTTATTTCTATAAACTTTTTTAATTTTTCCTTGAAAATTTGAAATTTTTGAAATAAATTCATTTCTTTTGTGGGGTGTAAATATATAAAATCTATATCAATCTAAAACAATGAAACAATGGGTATATGTGAGTGTGTATAGGTAATTTAAATATATAAGATAACTTAAATGGTTATGTATAAAACTAAGAACTAACTAGAATATGGCCAGTTGGTTTACTAAGAGCTAAATATGTTGTCATCGCATTAGTATTTTTTTCTTTTGATAACCGATATTTAGAAGTTTCTTTCCACAACTTATGAAGAATACTATCAGGTTCTACATTATTTTTAAGCCATGTTAAGGAATCGGCATAATCTTAAAAACAAATAAACATTAGGATGATCATAGGTATAATAGTGATTATATAATAGTGACCATCTTATATAAATTATTAATTGCAAATATTTATAGATTATTAATAATTTTAAATTAAAATCATAAAATTAAAGAATAAAACAAAAAAGTAAAATACTAATATATTTAATAAAGAAATTATGCTACCTTCATCATTTAAATGTATTTCTTTACTGCAACTCGAGTCAGAATGTTTTCTTTTTGTGGTACCGTTTATTTTTTTTAATTCTTTTTTAATATTGCAAAATGTATCATAAAGTTTTCCCCTATTAAAACTAATAATATTTCCCTCTTTACAATAGGGTATAAAGTAAACCTCTTCAGTTTCAGATGGAAATAATTCTTCAATTCCTTCAAAATCAACACATTAATAATGATAAAATAATTAATAAATAAATATATATATATATATATATATATTAATTTACTCTTAAAATTAAAATATCTTCATTTCATACCTTTAGCTAGTGCAATAAATCGAGATCGATTTAAGTTTTCAAAATTTTTTATTTGGTCTTTAATTATGACTGATACTAATTTGTTTCTCATCGTACTATCCAAATAAGTTTTTGACTGATAAAAGTTGAGTACCATTTCGCCATCATGATACTTTTGTAAAATGTTTTTTATATTTATGGAGGAAAGGTTACTATGCTTTTGATAATTGGATGATGAACAACTTGCGACATTTGTAACTAAATTAACAAATTTAATTAAATTAGATGAAAAATTATTAAATTAAATATCTAGGTATGTAGTTAAATAATGGATTTAAATTTAAATTATAAAATATAGTACCTGTGTTATTTTCAACTAAACTGGTACTAGGTAATGATTTTGGAAGTTCATTACCGCTGTTACTTTCCAATACTATCTCTTCTATATCTATATTATCTGTCACTGAAATTAACTCATCTGATAAGACTACACTTAAGTTATCCCAATCAATTATTTTATCCTGTACTTGTTGGTTTTTATCAGATAAATTCTACATAATAGAAATAAAATAAAATTTAATACTAAACACTAAAAGAAAAAGATTATAGGTACAAGTACTTTTTCTGCTTTTATTTCCTCAAGATGTTTTAAAAATTTAGCTTGCTGACCAGTTTTTGGTAATAAGCGTGCAATCATAGTTTCAGTAAGACTTAATAGTGCCATTTTATCTATTTCTTCCTCTTATAGCATAAAAAATTAAATAAGCCAGTTCATTAAGTTTTATTTAAACAAGGTTCAAAAGTGTTAAGCAATGTACATTTTTAAACTATTGTATTATACATTACCATTCGTTTGATTAATTACTATGTGAAGTTATATACTTGTAAAAATATCTACCTTTAAATAAATTAATAATTTCTGATGAGTAACCCCATTGTTTCATTTTAGTTTCAGTGAATAAATTCATAATTATTAATGAATTAATTAATTAATTAATACTGATCTATAAATTCAAAATTGTAATAAGTTATACAAACTTGCATATTTTTATCTAGGAATATAAATGCAATTTAACAACTTAAATTCAAGTTACAGTATACCTACCTGCTGGACTGTACCTATTTACACAATTACAAAAATTCATATATATGTGAGATACAGGAAATGGGTATTTTATTAAAATGATATACATATTATTGTATAAATTGTTTAAATAATAGGATTATCTACCAAAATCAAATTATTAGGTAGGTATTATATCATTGAATTTATATTAATGTTATAAACCAGTAATTAACGTTACCTAGTTGATCATAATAAATAATTTGTAAAGTATATACTATTTAAAAAATTAAGGTATACATTTATGCATGCAATATAATATCCCTATTAAACAATTTACTAACTATGATCAATACAAAAAGTACCTATGTTAAGTACAAGATAAGAACTTGTATCTAAATAACTATCTATCTATATGTATATTATATTTGAACTTTCTCAGTTGTATCCATTATTTTATATTATTATTATTTATTACTATTAAGTTATTGATAATGAGAATATGTTTATGTAATTATTTTTTATTTGTCTACTCATACCTCTAAAATAAGACTGTTGTCTCCTTCACAAGTCAAGGCTTTTGGAGACAATCATTTATCATTTGTAATTTATATTTATTTAATTTGTGTAATTGTATAATTCCTTTTCAAATTGAAAATGATTAAATATTATTATTATTATTTAACATTATTAAAGGGTTAACGTTGTTAATTTTAAACAAGATTAGTTAGTGTCTTAATGATGTTAATACTTAAATGTTTATATTACCTATATTATTAATTTTTTCACACGACAAAGAATTGTGGAATTTTAAATTGCATAATTTCCCAAATAGGTAGCTACTGAACAGATGCATTTATTTGTCTTAAACTTATAATAATAAAAGTAATAGAGAATAGACTATTACAATAAGATCACGATCGATATACCTAACTATCTACCTAACTCCATTAAGATAGCATTTAACATGTGAGTAGAAATTAATAATAATCAAACCCCAAACATAAAAAAAAATCACGATAATTACTGGTTTATAAGGTTTTTATTGTTATTTACTAGAAAATAACGTTATTTTGATGTATAACATAATTTACTGTAACATAATAGGTATATTCCTACTAGTTTTTAGAAACAATAATAATTACATCAGTAGGTACATTACTAGCGCATCCAGCATAAAATCAAATTGTAGACCATTTAAAGTACTGAATCAAATTAAGAGTGCAGAGCGGAATTTTGTAAATAATACTACCAGTATTTAATAAATTAGGTAGGAACTTACTTTTTGGATTGGCTCAACTTTCTTCATACACGACAGTACCTATGACGCTTGATTTTTATAACTGTAGTGTTCTGGTGTTCACAATCAAAAATTTAAAAACAATATAAACCGCGACAACAACGGGTATAACCAATTGGTAATATCATAAAATATGAATTATATTATTATGATATTATGCAGAAATGTATAATGGAAAATTAGAAATAATAGAATATTATAATGGTGAATTGGTCGACCGCAACATGACGCGGTTGACCCGCGTGCGGTTCGACCGCCCAAATGATCAAAACACATTGTTTTGAATTAGTCTGTTCACACATAGCCGCGGTTCAAAACCACGGTTCATTTTTTCAAAGATCATATGCATTAAAAAAAGACTTCCAATAGTGGGGCCTAAAGTTTCTAGTAACTTTCATAACCTAAAATTACTACTATTTATAAATTACCACTATTTTTTATTTGTAAAAAAACTGATGTTTTAAAATATTTAATTTTAATTTTTTTTATCAAATCTATATAAAATCTGGTGTATTTTCTTTTGGAACAGCGTATAGAAATAAGTTGGTATCTAAAGTAAGTACCTAAGTATGTAATAACATAATAAAATTTAAAATGCTGGTACCTAAGTGAGATGTCATTGCATTCGAAAAACGATTCTGAGCAAAGCTTCGGAGTAATATAAATTATTTGTATACTGTCAACGTAATTTACCGTTACCTAGTAGTAGTAATTTTTGGTGAGTTTTTTTGTAATTAAACCTCTTATATCGTTATAAAACTTTAAAAATCGTCCGCTTGTTTCCCTGTCATCATTCATTGGGTGAACTCAGTGTTGTCTACGTGGCCTTTGCACAAGATCTTGTAGCACACCAAGTGCTTCTGCTACACTCAAAACCTGAACTAGTCGTTGGTGGTTTTCCATTTTGTGCGGATAGCTACGTAGGCTGTCCGATAAATAAGGTACAAAAATATACTGAATGATGAAAAATCAATTTATTACTTTAAAATTTTTACACAATAAATTAGACATATTTTTCTATTTTTCTACATAGTCACCATTTAAAGTGATGCATTTTTCCCAACGATGGAGTAATTTGAAAATGCCATCTCGGAAATACGCAGCACATTTTCCATCGAAGTACTCGGTAACTGCGTTCATGACCTCCTCCTCATTTTGAAAATGAGTTCCTCCTAAGTGTTTTTTTAACGGACCAAACAAAAAAAAATCCGAAGGTGCCAGATCAGGACTATATGGTGGATGTTCCAATACTTCTCACTTGTATTTTTCCAGCCAAGCTTTGGTTTTCCGGCTGAATGTGGGGTTGCATTGTCATGCAGCAGTTTCACATTTCCTGAGCATAATGGTCCTCTTCTCTTGAAACGAATTTTTTCTTTCAATTTTTTTAACGTTTCAATGTATCGGTCAGCATTTATTGTTTCATTTTTTGATAAAAATTCAATCAGTAAAATTCCTTGTGCATCCCAAAACACAGTAGCCATCACTTTTTTTGAGGAAATTGTTTGTTTGAATTTTTTTGGAACTGGCGATTCGGGATGTTTCCAAGTCATCGAGTCTCGTTTGTTGTAAAGGGTAGAATAATGAACCCATGTCTCATCTCCTGTAATGAGGTGATCGAGGAGCTTTCGTCATTACGAGCACGATTCAAATGCTCTATGGATATCCGCATACGTTTGGTTTTGTGGTCTGCTGTAAGCATTTTCGGTACCCAGCGCGCACAAACCTTACGAAAATTTAATTTCTCATGAACAATTTCATGCACAGTAGTCTTTGGGAGATCAAGTTGTTTGGCCATTTCCCTAATCTTGAGTCGTCTATCCGATCGTAGCAGTTTTTCGACTGCATCAATGGTTTCGGCGGTGGACGTGCTTATTGGTCGACCACTTCTTGCCTCATCTTCAACACTTTCTCGACCTGAATTGAATTTTGTACACCAAACCGATACACTTTTTCGAGACATTACTTGTGGGCCATAAACTTCGGTTATTTTTCGATGAATTTCAGTCGGAGAAATATTTTGAAAATTAAAAAACCGAATGACGGCGCGGACTTCTTCTTTTGTGCAACATAGATACTGGTTTTCCATGTTTATAATTACGTAGCTGACGGAACACTAACCCATAATAGTTATATCACATAGAATATGTCGTTTGTTACGATATGGTTCATTGTTTACGCTAAAAATAACTTTGTACTTTATTTATCGGACAGCCTACGTCATAATACAATACTGTACAAACGTGTAAAAGACACTCAGTGTTAAAGACACTCAGACTACTAAGTTTTAAAATATAATAATTTTTCAATCACCCAATACTTTGGTATAACCGCGCGCGGTTCGACCGCGCATATGTGAACGGTAATCTGGCGGTTGAAACATTCGCGGTTGAACCGCTGCGGCTCGACCGCTATGTGTGGCAATACCAATGCAAAATATAAATACAACGCATCGCTAACGATCAACGCCCAAGGTCAGTGTACACAGCACCGATAAAATTACCGTGTTTGATTTATTTTCGTCAACGCTCGCCGCTTATCGCCCAACGCTCATCGCGCAACGCTTTCCAATGTGTACGCTGCCTTAGTCAGGGAAATTATTGTAATGAATGATTGGGTTTCACACGATTGATAATTTTTTTATTGATCGGCGTTTATAAAAATAAGTCACCCCACTATCGATATTTGTATACATTTTTGTATTTCTGTCTCAGTTAGTAATGGAGATTTGGTTGTCCTAGGAAACAATTAAGTATGGATTTTGCGATTTAATAAAAACAAATTAGTCGTTATCAATTTTTATAGACATTGGCCACAGTCGAATAAAGTGTATTCTGTTAAGTCACATAGTGCAAAAGCTAGTATAAAGAGCACTTGATGATCGGAAAATCTTGTTTTAATTTTTACAAGCTTTAGAATATCCTCAATGGCACCGAGTCTATAGTTATAACTCTCGGTAAAACCTGTGCGATAGGTAGAAAATGTTGTATATTTTCTAATATTTCTAATAGTCGAAGATTTTTAAAAATTGACGGATTGGAAATATTATATTATCTAGCTAGGAATAGTGCGTCTATTATGATAATTATATTTATTTTATAAGTGGTGGTGCGTGCTTGACAACATGTGATACTCTACATTCTGTGGAGTTCACTCCCGAAATTGCACAGTCAAATTTGTGTTTTGGCAATCACAATTTGTTTGCTAAATTATCAGTAATGAAATTACCTTGAGAAGCAGAATCAAGTAATGCACGAGCGAAAACCGGTTCATTTGAAATACCGAATATTTTTATTAAAGCTGTGGATTGCAAATCTTTAGCTCCTGTCGCATTAGCCGCGTGTGCGTTTATAGATGTAGACCAGCCTTTGGGTCCGGTTCTGTTACTTTCTCGCGCAAAAGAGTGTTATGGTGTTCTCCACATTTTCGGCACCCTGTCGCTTTACATTTGTTGTTTTCTTTGTGCTTAGATAACAATTATTACATAATTTTAATGTTATGACACTTTCTCGTCACGCTTGCACATCGAGTGCTAAAAATTGCTTACATGTATAGATTGCGTGAGGTTCTTCACAAAAATAACATTTAAATTTAACCGTTGTCATATGCGAAAATACTGCCTTGCCTTTACCAACAAAATAACCCTTTAATTTTTTGTCTGCCTGAAACCTTTGACTACAGTACGGGTCACGAAAACGTGCGGATGACCGCCGCGCGCCCAGTGGCCATTTCTCGTTGGTGGTGCCCAAACAGTTTCGCGCCAAATATACAATTTAAAACTCTTATTTTTACTTTAAACAATTACTACATTTACTTCAGCAACAATATTTTGTATACTTCGTTCACTTATTCCACACGCGTCGGCAGTAATTTTTTGAGTTTTTTTTAAAAAATCGGCAGATAAATTATCCATTGTATATTAAGGATATCTTAATAGGGATAATAAGGGTAATCCATAATATTGAGGCCCACTGTTTTTCAGAAAAATAGACACAGGGCGCGCGGCGGTCATCCGCACGTTTTCGTGACCCGTACTGTAGTTCCAATTCCACCTTTATTTAAGGCTTGAGAATTTTCGATTGACTCTAAGATTTGAAATTGGTTTTTTAAAAAAATTACAACTCTTCTACATCAACCTCTGTTTTAGGTGCACGAGTCTCCCATTCTCTTAACGTCGCATTATCAAGTTTTATCGAGATTACGTGTAACAACATTGGACCCCAAGACATAGGATTATATTTATAACCCATAGTGTAATGTCTAGGCGTACTAAATACACAACCCAACATTACGTTGTTAATAATATATCTTTTTATTACAAATCAAAATGAATAATATAAAAAACATTAGCATGACTTAATACTAACTGTGTGCACACTAACACATACTAATTGATTACATAACCAACTAGACGTTGCCAGTGTCGCCAACGTCAAATACACTACAGATCCTTCCCACTAAGCAAGGACCCACATACAATCAAACACAATACATAGTTTATTTAACAAAAGTGAATACAAAACAAGTAAAATAAAATCATAAGTATACATAATAAATATAAAATAATAATAATCATTTATATTTAAATCAAATTAAAATAAAATAACAAATAAAAGTTAAATTTACATAGGAATTATATAAACACCATAACAAAATAACAATTGACAAATCATTTATTACAATTAATAAAATATTAATATTATAAATTTAAACGATTAGGAATTTTTTAAACTCTCTCACTCCTCCATAACTTTGGAACCTCCTCCTGCTCCTTCTCCTGACTATTCTCAACCAAACTTACTCTACTCTCTGCCTCATTAACTGCCAACGATGGTAAACCATCTTTTTGTTCCAAAACAGGATTTGTTAAATGTTTAACGTTAGAATTAGTTTCTACCCCACCAGTATCCAACAACTGGTTAATATGCCTTTTCCATACATCCCCACTGACCATTTGTATTAAATATGCTACAGGAGACAATATTTTAATAATGGTACCCCTCAACCACTTAGCCCCACTAGCATAATTCCGGCACATATCAGTATCCTTAATTTCAAATTGTTTAACTCTACCTCCTTGGTAATTTCTCTTAGCCGCCACAACACTTTTACCATACTTAAACTTAGCTCTAGGCACCAATCTATCCAAAGATGTAAACAACTTCCTACCAATATGCAACTCAGCCGGCGTCATACCCGTAGCACAATGTTTTGTACTATTGTATGATAACATAAACTTAACAATTTCTGTATCCACATCTGACGTCTTGCCACTCTTTTTTAAAAAATTCTTAAAGGTTCTGACCAAATTTTCAGCAGCCCCGTTAGATGCGGGATTGTAAGGAGGTATTTTTACATGGAAAACTTCATTCCTTGCTAAAAATTCCTCCATAACTCCTGAAACCAATGACGGACCATTATCTGTTACCAACTTGGCAGGAATCCCCCAAAGCGAAAAATACTCACGTAAAATTTTAATAGTTTCTTCAGAAGTAATATTATTCATAAATCTCACATGTACCCATGTAGAATGTGCATCTATAATTACTACAAACATTTTACCATTAATAGGTCCTAAAAAATCCAAGTGCACCCGTTGAGCTGGTCCCTCGGTCCATGGCCAATTGTGTAATATAGACTTAGGAGGATTATCACTATGCTCCATGCAACCCAAACATTCTTTAGTGATTAGTTCAATTTCTTTGTCAATATTTGGCCACCACATATAAGATCTTGCTATAGACTTCATTTTTACCATACCTAAATGAGAGCTATGCAATTCTAACAACAACATTTTCCGAAATTTCAAAGGAATAACCAATCTATGTCCCCACTGTAACATACCTTGATCAATAGCAAGCTCATTCCTTCTATTGAAATAAGGCCTTATCTCTTCCGACACTACCTTGCTAGAATTAGGCCACTTCCCAGAAATAACCAACAAAAAGATTTTTTTTAGAACCTCATCCCTCTGAATTTCTTCACAAATGTCTAAATCCGCAATCGCCTGAACATTAGTAGTTATTAAATTAATATAAAAATTATTACAATACACATGATTAATCATATCAGCTCCCTCTAGAGGTAAACGAGATAAAGCGTCCGCATTACCATTATCTTCCCCCTTAACAAATTCAATTGTATACGAGTAATCAGCGAGGAAAATTGCATATCTTTGCAATCTATGGGCTGCCATAACCGGAATCCCTTTTTTCTCTCCAAAAATTGAAATTAAAGGTTTATGATCAGTTTTCAGAATGAACGATCTACCATACAAATATTGATGAAAATATTTAACCCCAAAAACTAAAGCCAATGCCTCCTTATCCAACTGTGAATAACCCTGCTCACTTTTGCTAAGAGTCCTTGATGCAAAAGCAATAGGTTTCTCAACCTTATTAGGGAACTTATGTGATAGCACTGCCCTTATACCCTTAGGACTAGCATCACAAGCTAAGACTAATTCCAAGATATTATCATAATGTGTGAGAATTGTTTTCGACAATAACTGTTTTTAATAGCCACAAATGCCCTTTCCTGCTCAGGACCCGAATAAAATTTAACATTAGCCTTCAACAAAGCATACAAAGGGCTTGCTAAAGAAGACATATTTTTAAAAAATTTACCATAATAATTAACTAAACCTAAAAAATCTTTTAATTGATGTACATTTACAGGGTTTTTCACCTAAGAAATAGCTCTCACTCTTTCCTCATGAATATGTAAACCGTCCTTATCAATACAATGCCCTAAAAAAGTAACACTATCTTGTAACAATTTACATTTACTGGCCTTAACTGTTAAACCAGCTGCTTCCAACCTTTCTAAAACTTTCAAAAGTCTCTCGGTGACTTCCTCGTCATCCTTACCCGCAATCACTACATCATCATAAAAACAACCAACTCCTGTCAAACCATTTAAGATACTCTCCATTTCTCTTTGAAGCAAACCAGGCGCAGATGCAATACCATAAGGCACCCTTTTAAAAAAAAATAAACAAAATTAAAAAAAAAAATTAATAAACCTCTATGAGTAGTAATTGTTGTTATCTTTTGGCTTTCCACACTCAAAGGCAATTGTTGATAAGCTTGACAAAGGTCTAAAGTACAAAATTTAGTCGCCCCTTGGAACATACTCAATAAATCATTAACTCGTGGTATTGGGTATCCACAACCAAGCTCTTATTAACTGTGACCTTATAATCACCGCACAATCTAATACTGCCATCTACTTCAACAACAGGCACAATCGGCGTGGCCCATTCCGAAGATTCCACTGGCTCTAATAACCCTTCTGCTATCATCCTATCCAATTCTAAACTAACCTTATCTTTTAAAGAAAAAGGTATAATTCTAGGTCTACAAAACACTGGTTTTGAATCCGATTTAAGTACCAACTCAAAAGTCTTGTTCTTATAACACCCCAAGGAACTACTAAAAACCAACGGAAACCTCTCCACCATGCTCTGGATGCTCAAGGTATTTAAACCTAATTCCTTAGGAAGTACCTTGAAGGCAGCAATCGGTGGTCCCCCTCCATTAACCACATATAAATCCAATGTTTTACACAAACCATTATAACTGACATCTAAAGACAATATTCCTATTGGATTAATAATATTACCATTATAAGCTTTTAGTTTTAAATTAGTTTTAATTATTTTGTCCAAATCTCCAATTTTAAAATGTTTCACCTGATTTACAGATATAACAGATATACCTGACCCTGTATCTATCTGAAATAAAATATTTTTATCATCAACCATCAACTCCACATAATAAGGTTTAATAAAATTTACCTGCACTGGTATTAAATTATACAAAGATTCCACTATATCAACTTCGCTCTGTTCCAAGTTATTAACATTCTAAGATTCATTTTTACACACTTTTTTTAAATAACCTTTTTTATTACATTTAGTACAATTTAAGTCTTTATACTTACATTTAGGCATAATATGACCTACTATCCCACAGCAATAACATACCACATCTGAACGCTCCTGTTGAACACTATTAGATACTGCTTTCCGCTGCGACCGGCTACCCATCAACGGTTCATTCTTCGGTTCTTGATAAAATACTTCAACTTGATTTTGATTCTGTAGCTAACTGTAAGGTTAACATCATTGTTAGCTGCTTCCATTGCGACACTCAATTCTACACATCTTTTAAAATTCAAGGACTCCTCAGAAAGTAACCGCTTCTGAATATTCTGGTCCTTGATGCCCCATATTGACTGATCTCTTAATGCATCCTCCAAATGTGTGCCAAACTCGCAAAATTCAGACATTTTCTTTAACACTGGCACAAATTGATTAATCGTTTCATTGCCCTGTCTTCGTTCTTTAAATTTAAAGCGTTCAGTGACTACATTCGGCTTAGGGTTCATGTATTCAGATAACAATTTTTTAAATTATCATAAGATTTTTCCAATGGTTTAACAGGTAAACACAAATCACGTAATAAAGAACATCCTTCATTACCAATCAAAGTTAAAAATAATAATTTTTTCCTGTGTACGTTCACTTCATTGAGCTGAATATATAACTCAAAACGTTCAACCCATCCATTGAAATCGTCTTCATTTAATTTAAATTCATTAACATGACCGATTAGGCTACCGGACCCTTTCTCCGTCATGGAAACCACGTTTTTAGCCATGACACCGACGTATCCGTATACCGTACACACGACTTAAATAGTTAAATAAAACGACAATACGACAACATCCATTTGCACGCGCGTTACACTACTTCGACGCCAATTGTAATGTCTAGGCGTACTAAATACACAACCCACCATTACGTTGTTAATAATATATCTTTTTATTACAAATCAAAATGAATAATCTAAAAAACATTAGCATGACTTAATACTAACTGTGTGCACACTAACACATACTAACTACTAAACTAGACGTTGCCAGTGTCGCCAACGTCAAATACACTACACTTCTCAAATTCACTACACTAACCGCTGCTAGCGCTTTAATATGGCCCAACAACTTATCAACGAATTGCCTCAACCTCTCCGACGATTCTTCTCCTACACTGTCAAAGTGTTGTCAAATATTGCCTTTGTATGTGCCTGCACCATGATTCGCTTGTTATTGTATCGCTCATTCAAACAATCCCACGCGATTTTATAATTTGTAGCTGAGGTTTCGAAACATCGCACGACTTCGGCTGCTTCTCCCGATAAAGCGGCCTTTAAATAAAATAATTTTCGAACTTCTGTTAATTTAGAATACATTAATATTTGGACATTAACTTGGGTATTTTCTTTGATAGAATGTACTTTGTTTTCGCAGTCATCATACATTTGCCAAATGTTTATAGGATGTCTATAAGTATGTGCATGGTAATGTCCTAGCATTGTATGTGATATTGTCTCTTGCTGGTTATCTGGTGTTGTGATAGATCCTCTAAAATAATACATCGATGTCAATGTTTTAATATATTTTGGAATATGATAAAGACGCAATCTTGAATCCGTAAATTGAGCTCCCTTAGTGTTGTTTAAATTTATTATATTAAAAAATATATGGTTACCAAATTTAGGAATGATTTTCAATTCTCTAGAACATGATTGACAGTTAGCTGAACTATACAGACATTTTATATCTGTACTCAATATGTTGTCGAGTAATCTATTTGTAATGTTTCTCTCTGGAACACAAACAGTTAAATATTGTTTTTTTCTTTGTATTCATATTCACACGAATCACAAGTTTGTAGGTACAATTTCAACGGTTTCATCGTCTTTTAGTAATTTGATTAATAAATTATCAACAGCTTGTTCGATAGATAAATATATCATGCCATTAACCATGGGCTCTCCTGAATAAAATTGTTTCAAAATCTTAGCACGTTTTCTGTACGTCTGAACAGTTAGCCATCCCTAAGTAATGCATAAACCAGGTGCCATAGCGTACTTTCGTCTTTTTTTTCATTAACATATATTCCGCATTCATCACTATCACAATAAGCAACTGCCAATATTTGAATCACAGAATCGAATGGACAAGTGTTGATAAAATATAAATTCCATCATCTAATTCAATGGATTTAAATCTTGATTTATTTCCATTTTGAATAAGTCCAATACTTTTAGTTTTTGATTTCGATTTCAAATTCCGTATCAAAATTTCACGATTTGGAGTTAGGTAAATAGGTTTTTTTTTCTTTGGGTTCATTAAAATATTGCCTCAATTTTCTTCACTGTTAATTTCATTTTCTCATGATGGAATGGTGTGTAAATCAGGTACAGTAGTTAATATAGGTTATTGTTATTTTTTTTATTGGTTTTTCTAATATTTCATCGTGATTTGTTACAAGTATTTTTGAATTTAAAATTGTATTGAGGTTACTTAAATCATCATTTATTCTTAT
>CM050405.1:47074854-47220290 GCA_027580255.1 Therioaphis trifolii
AATCACTCCCGCGCACACCCCCGTTCATCTACCTCCTCACTCCTCTGGTCCACGACCTCGATCTAACTTGCGCGCTAATCACCACCACCGTCGGACGACGACTCGCGGCAACAGCACCAGCACCAGCGTCCAGCAACAACAACAACAATGACGACGACGACGACGACGTTATAATATAATATAACGGGTGATCTACTTTTCCGCCAAAATCGACTTTACCGTTTACCGCCAGTACAATAATATATATATTTCCTTTTGTCGACGCCACAGATTTCAGTTTCTATATTTTGGAAAACCCTTACCATTTAAACACGTGAAGTTATTGATGGTTGGTAATGATTATTAAAATAACAAAAATAATTTGTATTGTTCATAACTAGGGCTCTGAAGTTATTGCACTAAACATCTTTAAAAATTGATCGCATTATTGCACTAAAAAATACCCAAAATTGCGTTTTAAAATTGCACTTAAATTTTTTTATATTGACTTTTAACTTTAAAAAAATTATTAATGGTATAAGTAGTGATAATGCCTTATTTATTTAATTAGAAAATGACATAAGGTACAATTATAAATACAATTTTAAAAATATTATAAATTAAAATTAAAAATGTAATTGAAAAAATATCAAATATAAAATAAAACTGAATGGTTAGGTTAAACTGGACGAAACTTTGACCGGATTTTTATGAACCTGCAAGCACTTTTATCAAAATTTAAAAACAATTTTTTTCTATTTTACAGTAAAAAATTGTATACCTTAAAAATGATTGCACTGCACGATAAACGATTATTTTTGTCTAAACGAAAAAAAAATTATTCCTAATAATTGTCCAATAGGTATATAAAATTGCATGTATATAAATGAGAAAAATCAATAAAATTGCAATTAAATTTAAAAATGCCCAAAATTGCAGAAAATTGCATTATAAACTTTTAGATTTTAATTCGTACTCTTGCGAAACAAATTTAAAACGTATACTTAGCAACAAATCCAAACAATAGGAAAAAAGTTAGTAACCGAACACTATTCATAACTGTATTATTTTCGTCTGCATAAACTTTTGCTGTACAGTTTTTCGTCGTACACCGCCAATTACGAATAAGGCCTTTATCACACGGACCGAAAATTAAAATTATTTAAAATCAACTGCCTTTTACCACGATTAGGTACGCTCGATTACATTTTCCATTGTGCGGAGCCTAGTCTTTTTTTCACAAACTCCGACAAAAACTTAGCGTTGTAATACCTATAAACGATCAAACCAGAAACGCTTAATGTTTACTGCCAGCTGTCACGTGAATTTCGAACGTGATCTATTCTCTCTTTTCTACTAATGACGGAGAAAAACACGTGGCTGTGTACGTGTTATCTGTGATTAACATTTTTTTTTTCGAGTACCGACGACGCTGCCTGCGCGTTATATCGACAGCGACTTTGATGTGTCAACTTCGCCGGTTGTTAACCAGTGGTTACCAAAATATAGAAGCTGAAATTTGTAGTGGTGTAAAAAGGAAATATACATATTATTGTACCGGCGGTAAACGGACTTGGTGGTAAGAAGGGAAACGGTGACCCCCGGCTTACGGGAAAAGACGGACCGTGGTTGCGTTTTGGCGGGTTCCCGAAATCACGAACGCGAAACACGCGCACTTACCGACGTGTCTCGAAACACACGAACACGCGCTCGGACGAGAGATCACGGACCGTCGATAACCGATAAATAACATCCCGAGTGACAGTCGGTCTCGTGCGGCGAGCGGGTCCGGTCGATTTCGAGTCGAATTCGAGTGACCGTCAACTCGACGTTTCAGCTAGAGTACCTACGCCAAGTGTGCGAGAGTACGACGACGAGGCTCCTGAGCAAGTCGGCTTTTCGCTATCGGTGTCGTCTTTTCTTCGTTTTTTCGTTTTTTTCGTACAATACCCGCGTAAATATAATTTTTTCAATTGAAATACGAAATTTTATGAATTTTACATTAAAAAAAAAAAATAAATAAATAAATAAAAAAATAACAATCCAAAAATACATTTGCAAATATATATTTTTCAATAAGGATATTTGATGATCACTTTTTTTTTCAATTGATATGAAACAATATGAAAAAAAAATACGTTTTCCAGTGGAAAATAAAATTCCCCTCCCCCCGCAATGATGGTGGGAAGGGAATTTTATCTGTATCATCCACCCTTGCGTTCAATCGATTTCGGTGTTGACTTCATAACGACGACAACGCGACGACGGTCGTTCAATTTCATCGACGTTTTTCGTCCGACCGTTTTCAAACGGTACGTTATAATTAGAGTCCGGATTCGTATGCACTCAAAAAACCTAAAATAGAATGCATTTATGCATCTAAAAACTTTAAAATATGCACTTGATATGCTCTTATTTTTTAAAATTATATGCGAAAACATACTCTTGCCCAAAATATATGCATTTATTTGCATAATTTTTTACGCACTTAATTATCTTTTTGTATTCTTTTAAATTTCTTTCATAAATAATAATTCAACTAAATTAGATAGGTAACTTAATTTTTTGATTGCAGACATCAACTTACAATATTAGTTGAGGAATAGTAAATGTTTAAAAATATATTCAACAAATAAAACAAATATTTTTATTAGGAATAGTAAAAAATAATAAATAAAATCATATTAAATCCTCTTATACCATTTCTATGGTAAATATTTTTGAATAAAAATACAAAATAAAGAAATTTAAAAAAAAAAACACGGTTTTATAAACTTCAATACTTTAATAGGTACCACATATGCTTGAATATGCAAACATTTTAAAATATGCCGTCATCCCTGAAATATGCATTTATATGCAAAATAAACTTTTTCCTACGCATTACCTGTTACACAAATCGTCCACATTTCTTACTGTCATCGAACTGCATACACTCATTTCAAATATGTAAATGCATACAAATCCGGACTCTAGTTATAATACAACATAATCTATACGACGATAAAGTTCCTCGGGAAAAAATAAACGAACGACAGATTAAACATTTTTAAAGACGCACGCACGTCCGTCCGCCACCGCCTTCTTTACGCGATTTAATTCGTAATTTTTAATTATTATTTTTTTAAACGTTTTTATGTAGGACACGTGGAGAGAATAATAGTGAAATTAGTTTTGTTTTTATTTTTATTTTCGAGTAGTCATTATATTGTCGTCACATCGTAATAATAATTATTATCATTGACCCGCGCGCGTAAATACCCACCGCTCCGTCACATAACACACACACACACACACACACACACACACACACACACACACACACACACACACACACACACACACACACACACACAAACTCGAGAGTGTCCTCTATTGTTGTCGCGACGCGGGTTTTGCACCGTGTTTCACTTTTACTCGTCCGCAATATTATCTTATTGTCATCGTTGCGTCGCAACAAGTGCCTCGTCGTCGTCGTCGTGTATGATGATAGTACTCGTACGCGGCCGGTGACATAATTTGAAAAGACACAAATTATTATTTCAACGTAACACGTCGATTTCGCGCCGTCTACGTGCGCGTCGTGTACGATTAGGACGTATTGAACACCCGGAGACGCGGGCGACGACGTGACGTGACGACGACGGGGTAGACGTCTGTACCTCCGTAGGGTACGGGGTAAAAAACTGGGCCGTATTTAATTAAAGGGAGGTACGAATGAGAAACAGTTCCCCGGTCGTCCGTACGGGGTGGTTGAGTTAAACAAAAACAAAAACAAAAAAAACTTCTTCGTATTACATTCCACCACTACGCATCAGGTACAAGTGCATTGTTTTCAAAAGCCTCAGTGAATTTATTTGATTCGAACGATCACTGTTATGTAATGATCATGGGCGTAGTTTCCTGTGGGGCTACGGGGGCTACATCCCCCTCAGATACTTCAATGGCCCCCTCCACGGAGTAACTGAGAAAACAGAGGTCCACCGAAACCCGAGTCACTTTTATTGGAAAACACTCGGTAAAATCCTACGAGTCCGTATACACCGCGCACACAGATCTACCTCCGCACGATCGGCAAAAGCGCCCATTTACATAAAACACCACGTTTCGTGTAATTTATTATAATATATTGACGTTGAAAATATATGTAAAAAAATTCACTTACATATTCATTAAGAATTATAAATAAATTATAAAACGTCGTTGTTGTCACCGTGTCATAAATAAACATTAATGTTTTTGGACGGGAATCGTAGACTGATGATTGACACACACACACACACACACACACCAGGGGCGTATTTATGATGGGGAGCTGGGGGAGCTGCATCTCCTTAGAAATATCAAAAAAAATTATCATTATTTATATTAAAAATTATATATTATTATTTCTTTACAAAATGTCTTGCCTTCTTTTTGTACCGATAAAAACTTGTCTAGTATCAGAGCAGCATTACGTTATTATATTATAGACGATTTACCTGGTTTTATGGACTCTATGGAGGCTGAGTATGATTTATGGATTATTAAATGAAAATCTGTAGAACAATCATCACGACCGACGACCTCCGTAGATGTTTTAATTCATCGTGACAAAGTGCTATATCCTAATATTTATCAATTGTTAAAAATACTTGCAATACTTCCGGTATCAACAGCATCCGCTGAACGTAGTTTTTCGACATTAAGAAGGCCGAAGACATAATATTTAAGAAACTCTACTTCGGAAAATCGTCTTGTCGGTTTAGCTTTACTAAATAATCATAGGGATATTTCAATAACAGATGAAAACGCGTTAAATAAATTTTCCAACAGTAGGAGAGCTAGACGACTTCGACCTTTAATTAAATTTTTTTTTTTTTTTCTTTAATAATATTTCGTATTTAGGTAATACATAATATTTGTGATGACATTTTGTAAATATATAGTGTTCTATATTATATACGTATATAAATATGCAGGTATAGGTATATATTTAAATTTTCATCAGTCCCCCCCTCCCCAAACAAAAGTCTTGATACGTGCCTGACACACACACACACACACATACACACACACACACACACACACACATTTTATCCACCTATTAGCGTGAAATCGGAAGAAACGAATTGAAAATAAAAATTATGTTTCCGTATGATTTTTTTCTCGGCGTCATAATAATTCTCGCCGTTTCTCGCCAAACTCTATTTGGTTGCGCGTGTTCGCAAACGTTTCTCGCAGTCATTCGTTTTTCGGCCGAACCGCGATAACGGCCGCCAAACTACACACCTTGGCCGTGGACCGCACGGTCGTAAAACGATTTCGACTGCGACGGAATTGATTTTCGAATACATTCGCTGTCGCCGCCGTAACCACCGTTCGTGGCCGATCGTCGTCGTGCCCGCGTGTGCGTAAAGCGTATTTGACGGCGTGTTAGGCGTATACATATTTTACATAATATCGTTCGACTGAAACGAAACGGACGATAGTACCTAATGATTAGGGTACGGATTGGAATGAAAATTGCATTTTTTTCTGAATGTCCGAAAACGTTGCTTTCCAAGCACAAAGTCCATTTCAAACATCTAGGAATTATATAATACAACTTTTATTTTGCGTTTTTACGTATTTTTAAAACCATTACATTTTTTAGAGCATTTTTTCGTACTTTTAGTGCATTTTTATATTTTTAAGTAATTTTTAGATAGGGATGGATCAAATTCGATAAAAATGTATGAACATTCATTCTAAAAAAATTAAAATAAATATTTATTATGTTACGAATTAACGAAATTATTGTTGACACGTGTAGGTTGACACGTATATGCGTACATACAAATTACAACATATTAATACCCACACTACCTACAGTCAAGTAAAGATAAGCAACAAATTATCTATATTATTGTAATTTTGTATTGCACTGTTGAGTTTGACAGAAGGTAATTGAGAAGAAAAGAGAAGGTTTTATTGTATTTAAATATTTTTCATAAAATACATTTTTCATAATAACGTGTTTTAAATTCAAAATTGTGTTTTTATTGATTTTAAATACATTTTTTAAGTTGTTTAGGGCATATTTTTAGTGAATATTTTATATTAAAGCATTTTTTGAAGGCATTGAGTCGTATTTTTTTAGGACATTTTTCTTATTTTCTATGGCGTTTAAGTCCGTTCCCTAGTAATGATGATAACAACGAAACGGAAACGATCGTGAAATCACGATTGGCAAAAAAAAAAACACACACACACACACACACACACGTATACAGAATGCGCTATACAGGAACGGGTGGGCGAGTATCAAATATAGAATACAGGCACTATACCGGGAAATGGCCGTATTTTTATACGTATCATCGTTGGCTCGACGTGCTTGCCGTCTTTGTGACACGGGGCGCTTTATGTCGAAGTCTAAATGACGTTCGTTAGGCCGTCTGTCTTCTGGCTGCAATAAGCGAGAGAAGAGGGAAATAAAGAGAGAGAGAGAGAGAGAGAGAGAGAGAGAGAGAGAGAGAGAGAGAGAGAGAGAGAGAGAGAGAGAGAGAGAGAGAGAGAGAGAGAGAGAGAGAGAGAGAGAGAGAGAGAGAGAGAGAAAGAGAGAGGAAAAACTCGTGCAGAAATATTCGTGTCAACCAAATCACGAGGAAATCCAATTTGACCAGTGTGAGAATCATTGACGTTTACACGAGGAATGCCTCGCTCCCCTGCCGCCGCCGCCGCCGCCACCGCCGCTCTTCCGATCCGAAGAGAGGTCCGACCGTCGTACTTAAACGAATTTTTCAATTCGGCTGCAGCACGTTTATTGATCGCACCTGTAATTATATCTAAACGTACACACGCGATACGTTCAATTATTATTTTTTCGCCGGGTCTCCAGACTCCCCGGACCGATCACCGTGCGACATTTCACGGACGATAAATCACGATTTAAAAGAAAACTACTATATACGCGTTATGTTTTGCGCACGTTCGTCGTTGATAATTATTGTAAAAGTGCTAAATTTCGTAATCTGAGGTAACGTCCCTCTTGAATAAAATCGTAGACCGTAAATCTTTAATTCGACACAAAGAATGTCCTACAAGCCTTGCCGCTACGCAGGTATCGGAAAATTAATTGTACATTCTTGATGTTTTTTTTTCCTTCATCGAATCGTTGTCCGCACATGTCGTAAAAGTTAATTGTATCCCTCCGAAAAATGTATTTTGTATCTATTCGAGTTAATTCAAATGTCTTTTTGTCGGTTTTATGGATGTTTAACAAAACGCATTCCTAGACAAGGGTTATTCAATTTATTTACTATACAGTTGATTGTCGGTAACTCGAGATTCTTGATGCCTCGAATAGATGAAATTCCTCTTAAAACAACAATAATTATTTGTGTTTAACTAATCTTGTTTGATCAAAAATTAAAGTGTTTTCAATCAAAACGAAAAAAAAACCTACTTTGCACCTCGACGTATTATCATTTATACCGGTGTAAATAATTATCAACCCCAAAACATGTGATTAGTGTCGGGTATTTAAAAAAAAAAAAAACAAAAATTTTCAATTCGATTTTTAGAACTTGAAAATCAGTGTAAAAGTTGCTGTATAAAACGTCAGGTATGTATATACAATACGTACGTTTTTTTTTTTTGCAAACCGCAAACATTATACAACTACACAACGAATATACAGATAACGATTTGCTATACTATTACATGATAATAATATCATATCGTCAGACATGTCTATTCACCGGAATTTCAAACGGTTTTATCGAGCATAAAATAAAAAAATAAATAAAGACGGGTTTTTTTGTTTTCTTTTCATATTCATTTTAATGTCTTTCTATACGCCGCCGCAAACGTGATAACGGGACGTAAAAACTCGCAACGAAATCCGGTACGACGGCCGCACGCAGACGTAACGCGGTCGTCGTTGTTTTAGGTAACGGTGTGACTCTCGACGTTTTTCCCATATTGACCGCGGCCAAAGGTACGGTGGTTTCCTATCTGCGACCAGCCGCGTGCGACTGAACGCAACGACTGATCTACGAGTTTATGTTTAAACTGCGAACGTGGTTTCCTAAGCGCGGTTGACGCGTGCGTATCGAAAATAGTCGTCGCGGCTTGCGACTACAGTGTTGTCGGTGAATCGCATGCGCGTTTTGTTCAATAGTTTGTTTTTTAAGTAATTCATGACGGGAAAGTTCGCGGAATTTCCGTTTACTGTTATGTAAATAACCGTCTATTAGAATTTCAAAAAAACTTTCGACTTCTCGAGTTGTAAAAAAACCGTCTATTGATTTTCTTGAATTAGTTTTTAATCGATTACACATTTCATCTTCTTCTTCCTCCTCCTCCTCCTCCTCCTCTAATAAAACACTTATTATTTTATTATTATTCATCATAATTTCCACCGTCGCAGTTCGTAAAATTTCTGAGGTATATCAATAACATTTATTAAAACATAAAGTTATAACTAATAAGCCAATCACGTCTGTTAACTACGAAATATCGAAAAAAAAAACGAACTATTATACACCAGCCGCAAAGTAAAGTCGAATTTAGGAAACCAGTCGGCACGCAGCGTTCGATAGTTGCGACTAGTCGTTGCGACCAGTCGCAGATGGGAAACCGTACCTTTGTGCAAACATCACATCACCCCACGAAACACGAATGACCTCTGACGGATCAAACACCTCGTCGTGTGTGCATAATGGTCTCGTGATTCGACCGACGCCACAGGTATTATATAGTGATATTATAATAATAACAATACACACACACACAGTTGCGTATTTACGAGGGGATATGGGGGATAGATCTCTCTCTTGGTGTTTTTTTTTTGCTGATAGAATTAATAATGTCGTACCTTATGTCGTAAATTAGACACGAGTTAATGGGGGTGGGTGAATTGAATTAAAAAAAAAAAAAAATAATGATAGATATTTTCTTTATTTAAACGGTTCTGAGAATAGTATTTGAATTCAAACATACCGTTTGGATGGAAGATTTTTTTTTAAATAAATATCGAAAGTTGAAAATTGAGGTAAAAACAGTTTATTACGTAACGATCAAATGCGTAAATTACTTAAATTTTTGAAATATTTTCTGAACTGTTAGAGATTTGTACGAGTAAAGTCATATTACATTTTCAAATGTTTTTGTTTGATATTTAAAACTATATTAGGGATAACCTTTAAAAAAACAAGGTTTTTTCAAAGTTCAATTTTTAGATCAAAGGTTGTCAAATTTTTTTGAAATTGTCTAAAGCGTGTAGTGACACGTAAATTATGCGTGGTGGAAATTTCAAGTTCCTAGCAACATTATTTCTGGAGTAATGACGAAATTACTAAAGTTGAATAAACGAAAGTGTCGTTACGTCAAATACCGTCGTCTTGGTCCATTTTAGACTATTTTTCCGCCGGCCTGGGAAAACTATTGAGGCTTATATAGGGTCTATCCCTCCAAGTACCACCAGCATATACATTTCCGAATTTCCGATCTACAGAATCGCTAGATGAAACTTTTGGACAAAGTCGAGCAAAAAAGACAGGAAATCATAAGTTTGCCAGTGTATATTCCCCCGTTGACAAAATCCTAAACACGCTACTGCACACACTAAGGTTTGGTGTTTTCAACGTATGAAAACGTGACTCGACGGGAGGAAAAAAAGTGTCGTCAAGCGATCTCATCACGCCGTCAAAATCGCGTTCGTGGGTCGGGTCGCGAACGAATTCTCCTACTGGTGGAAAACTTTTTTTTATCGCGTGTGTTGCGCAAGTTCTTCGCGGCGTGATTAAAATCACTCTGATCGTGCACATATTATTATACGAGCGTGGCGAAAAACCGTTGCCGGCGACGACGGAAAAAAATCGTCAGGTTAGGCATCGTGTAACACACACAAACGGTTATGAAACACGAAACGTACACGAACTTAATTTTCCTCCCCTCCCCATCCCTAGTGTAATCTGATTTTAGTTACAATATAATTGTTATTGTAATTGTCGGTATTATTATTATTATTATTATTATTATTATTACTATCGTCTTGTAACGCGCTGTGTTTTCGGGGGTTTAAAGTTAATTAAAACAATTAATTTAGAGCTAAAGTCGAGCAAAGGGATTTCAAAACAACAGTAGTTGTACTCGCGCAGCGCTCTAGTATTAAAATAATTAGTTTGGACTTTTTTTTTTTTTATCTGCTATTTTAAACTTTTATTTGTTTTTCGTCTTACGACGGCGCAAAAAAAAAAATCAACAGAGTTTAACGACGTACGTTTTTACCGACGTATTTTTTTCTCTTATGGCGTTTATGAAACACACACACACACACACACACGTCTCCACGATGGTCCCGTGTATACGTGTATGTGTAATTTATGAACACATCACACTCGGGGTTTCGATCGAGGTTCGAGTTCAACGACGCGGGCTCGGCCGAGGAGCGTAAATTAATTTAAGAGCCGTTTTTTTTCCGAGTTTCGAATGAGGCATTTCGATTCGATCGTGCCGTTATCGTGATTGTCGAAACTCTGGCACGTATGCGTCGACACATATTATCGATTTTTACTTTGCACGTTTAACGTTTTGAGCGTTATTAAAATCGTGTGCTGAATCCGATTCGAATTTTATTCCGATCGATATTATTATTGCGATTATTATAATAATAATAGTAATAATTATCATTATTATTATTATAATTATAATTATTATCGGCCGGTGATGTCTATACGCGAAACTCGTTTGTCGCGGTTTCGGGCTCGTCCGTTTAAACTCCATTAACCCTCGTCCGTCGTTACCGCTCCTACGAGAACAACACGCTCGCGCTGCGCGTTATCGTCGTGTTTGTACGATATCAGGTGTTAACCGTGTGACCGAACTATCGCGAACCGACGTGACGTTTCTTCGACGTAATGTTTCCTTCTCCGGCCATCGCAGTCGAGCCGACGACTCGTCCGTGTTTCACACCGTGGTGCCGAGAGTCACCGTCGACAAACCGATTCTGTGGCTGGTCGATTACGTACCACATATGACCTCGACGAATCGAATGGAAAACAAAAACCAACAAAAAACAAAAACAAAAAAAAAAAAAAAACCTAGTAAAAACACAACGTAGTAGTAACACCTGTATAATGTGAGTAATTAACACACGTGTAGAATAAAAAACCAAAAATAAAAATAAAAAGCACACACGAGCTGTTATAACAGCTTCACGAATAAAATGATGTATGTGCGCGTTCGTACGCATTATGTCGTATACCTCGGCCGTGTGTGTGTGTGTGTGTGTGTGTGTGTGTGTGTGTGTGTGTGTGTGTGTGTGTGTGTGTGTGTGTGTGTGTGTGTGTATAGTACCTGTTCGTGTTCGAGTCCATTACGGGGTGCGGCGTCGTAATGACACAGCGATGACGGTTCGGCGGCCGTGGTATAGATCATCATGACTCGTGTTACATACACACGGGCACACAATGCTACTCACACATCACATACACGCTCTCGTACACTCACACACGTACACACAAACTTACACTCACAATAAAAACGTACACACACACATGCATAAACTTACACTCCCACAAACTAAAATTACACACACACACACACACACACACACACACACACATACACACACACATACACACACACACACACACATACACACACACATACACACACACACACACACACACACACACACACACACACACACACACACACACACACACACACACACACACACACACACACACACACACACACAAACTTACACTCACAATAAAACCGAGGTGAGTCGTGAATAATATTACGATACGATATTTCGTTATGATACGTCTACGCGTTTGCTCGGCCAGAGCCGGCGGGTGCGTGGAAACGGGACTCGTCGGACGCACCGTTATACTCGCATTAGTAGTCGGCCGGAAAATAATAATTGTAATATTGTTGGACGAGACGATGACGAGACGACGGCGTTAATGACGAGACGACGGCGTTCTCTCGGACGCGTATGTCTACATCGAACGCGCGGCGGTGTACGCACACGGTCGCTGTCGGTGGACGAGAAGGACGAGAGGAAATCTTCGTATCGTCTTCAGTGGTGTTTTGGAGGGTGTACGCGGGTATACAACGTATGCCCGCCGGCAAACTTAGTAATTTAGCGTATACTTTATAAAAGTGATACCAATACGCACGTATACGCTCATATATTTCATAAAAAAAAAAAAAAAAATAGCTAATCCGTATTATAAAAAAAAAATTATAATGTTGAATAATAAATATTGTCAATATTGTAGATGTACCTAAACTATTATCAGTACATCGATTTTTTTCTAATTGTTCATTTAAACAATCAAGGGCAAAGCTAAAAATAGATTAAATAATACATATTTTGTTTATTTTAGTTTTTTTTAGTTTTTATAACTACTTGACTACTACATATTTTTGTTTTGTATTTAACTTCTTCATTTTTTGTTTTAATTTCATTTATTAACTTCTAATATGTAACAGATCTACAAAAAAAATAAAACCAAATGTTTTTTGAAATGTTTGTTTGGTGATATATTTTTAAAAATTGATAGCGAATTAGAAGATGGTTAATGAATTTATGTAACTTTTTCTGTACGTGTGAGTTATTATTTAGTATAAGTAGGTAGGTACTATACTAAGACAGTGCCTACTTACTAAATAGTAATTATTTTTTACTTCTTAAATGATAAATTTAACTCTGAAAAAATGTTTAAATTCTAAATAATAACAATTTTAAATTTTTAAATAACAAAATGGCATAAAACAGAGTATACATTTTCGTTTTCGTAAAATGTTTATGCTTCTGAATATAAAATCTTTATAAGTCGAGAAAGGTCACGAAGCGATCGTCGTTTTGAACGGTTGAATTAGATCAGTTTTCATCCCAATAGTCAACTGTTTTTAAATATGCGTAAATACCCTCAAGTTTTTTTTACCAAAACACCACTGATCGTCTTGGTGTCTCGTACGTACCGTAGAGCGAGACCTTTGCACAACGGACTCCCGCGATAAACGCAAAATCACGCCCGGGGGTGTGTGTCAATGAGAATCGAATGTGCGACGGCCTTTTGACGGGACGTTGAAAATTAATGGCCGTTGTCGCGAGAGGACGCAATGTAAAATATATATATATAACTATACACTTTATATGATATTTAGTAACTTATATTTTATTGCTAAAAAAATTAGTACGATAAATATAATTACCTCCAGGGATAAATTCCATCTTTTATAACTAACAAATAACCTTTATTTTTAATGTAATAAACTACTTAAATATGAAGTGTAAAACAAAATTACGTTAAGGCAAAACTATAAAACACTATTTCGTAGTATTCACTTGTGAGTTGTGGTGAACAAATAGATTGGGTATCTACTAGATTTGTATCATCGCTAAGCTTGTTTATCTAACTGAACTTTGTACTCTGATATGTAATCTGTAAATTACCGTCAATAGTTACGTATCTTATTCAGTGATTTTTATTTCTTTCGGTTTCGACCACGTTTTTCCGCGCCACTGTGGGACGTGCGGGACGTGCAGTTTATCGTCCGCCCGACGGTGTGCGAAATAACGAAACGAAAACCGTGTGACGGTCATCGCGGGTTCGTAAAAAGGGAAATATTCTCAAGGCGACCCTCGCGTCTCCTGTTTGGTAAAATATCGTCGGACGATTTGAGTGACGGGTGTAGTTTAAAACGAAAAAACGAAAAACCGAAATAAAATTTAAACCGCTCGCGCGCCGTCAGACCTGGGTGAGGGAGGGAGGGGGGGGTATTTTACGAAAAGTCCACGCGACGTTGTCGTTGTGCGACGGGAAAAAATGCGTTCTTCTCCGGAGAAATTCAATCAGAGCCCCCGGGTACCTACGAACAATAATCTCGACCCGGGCGCCGCGGTATTGATTTTGCACGATATATCGTGCACGCGGCGGGTATCGCACCTTTTTATAACAGGCCATTCGCTATCGAGAGGTGTCGCTATCGGCCGGACGGGTCAACTCGCCGTATAACGTAATACATTTACCGGGTACGTTATACTCGTATAATAATATCGTCGAACGCCGATTTCGGGTTCTGGTAAACCACCGCCACCCTCCCCCATAACACTCACCCCAGCCGCCGTCTTCTCGCGCCGTGAGATTGTTATCGTTAAACGCGACACGCGTGTGCGTAATAAATACTGGTGCACACACACACACACACACACACGCAATCACAGGCGATATCTGTACCGGACGTTTTAGCGACTCGTTACTTCCGACGTTGAATAATCGACGAACGGCGCGAAACGATCATTTTTTCTTCGCTCTCGTGGTGCCGCGGCACACGGTCGAACGACCGTCTCTCCGACGAACTATTAACTTAACGAGTTATTTCGATTTGATTGAATGATTTTCAAATAATTATCCTTAATACCTCCCCGTGGTAAAAGTCTGTTTTGTAGAATGGATTGATAATAGGCAAAATAGATATTACCATAGGCGCCCAAAGAATTTTTTCCAGGAGGGGGCAAAATTCATTACATTACTAGGAAATGTGGTATTTACTATGAAATATTTATAGTAGATAATTCAAATTTCAAAGCATTTGTTTTTAAAATGCTTGATCCAATGCAAGCTACTTTACTACAAGATATATATGTGTTTAATTATAAAACTGTTTCAAATAAACAAATTGGTATCAGGATATTGTTTTGGGATATTTTTATGCATTTTTGGTAATTACTAATGCGTTCTCAAAATTTTTAACCTATTATGGTAACATTGCAAAAAAAAAAAAAAAATAAATGACATCACTTAAATTATTTATTGAAATACCAACAATACTTATTAAACATAATTTATTTGTATTCTTATAATTTTACACTATAAGAACATTAGATCGTCAGGTTTTAAAATAAAACAATACCTGAATTTATTTTTATAAGTCATACTAATTTGGAAATTAAAAACTAAATTAATAGTTGTATATCAATTTTTGAAAATTGTTTACGTTTTATACATTTTTTTGTAGTTTTTGGGTCAATTATTCATTTTTTGAAAGCCATTTAAATCCAAAACTCAAAAATCGCATATTAAGTAATATTTCTAGTCTTATAAAATAGATCCAAACAATACCTATTATCGTGTTCACAAACGGATGACTAGGAAAAACTTTTAATAACATAACTAAGTCAACTAAGGTAAAAAGTAATGATACAATTAATTATTTTTTAAATGTTTCATGTAACGAATTCCAATTTAAAATATTGCCTTATGTTAATGGCTCATGTTTGGTTTTTAAAATTCCAGGGGGAGGCAAATGCCCCATCTTGCCCCCCTCTTCGGGTGCCTATGGATATACGCAAAGTCTCTATCGGTATTCTAATATCTCTTATAGTCAAACGAATTTATAAGATATTTAATTATTGCGTGGTGAACGTTGTTTGCCGTCTACAGATATCTTATGTGTATGTCGATATAACGCGTGTAATACATAAAATGCGCGTGTAACTTTGCTAAAAAAAAAAAACTATTTTTCGACACCGTTTTCATCCCTTATCACGTGGCTAATAGTTTTTTTTTTTTTTTTTTTGCAGGTAAGAACTCTCATTAACGGACTATGTTGTCAGTGCGAGGAAAACGGTACTTCGCAGGCCAGTTACCGATAACTGTCTCACTCGCACGGAGTGAGCATTTTAAGAGCGAACATTTCGTGGTGTTCCTCTATAGACACGAGTGCCTCCGCGACGTGGCCATGGCACACGGGTGACGCTAAAGCGATAATAATTGTGCGGTAGTCGGAATACATTGCTCGTCATATTACGGTTGCTAATCGAACGCTTTGTGCTCGATTAAGGGAGAGACTCGACCAGAGGCTTGGGATTGATCGATTTTTAACAGGGCCTTAGCCATACGTGTTTTTGTCTCGAGTCATGATATGTCACCCGGGGGGGGGAGGGGGGGGCAAAAAATAATTTTTACTCGTGAAGTACAACAGTTAATTTTACGAGTAAGTACATAATAATATTATACTCGTAATTAATGGTACAATGATTGTCGGAAAGTCGCTGAGTGCCCTAGTCGTTTGACTTCATGTCAAACAAAAAAACCTCCGATTTTGTAACTGACATAAAAAATCTCAGGGGGGGCAATGGCCCCCACTGTCCCCTCCGGCCGTTCCTACGTCGAATGCACCGCGTTTTCGTGGAACGATTCGCGCCGAGCGATTATCGTTAAATTCGATTGTTTACATTACCTGTTGATGCATTGGCGTAATCATCTAAAATTACAGCGGGTGCAAAACTTTCATAGAATCAAAAATCAAAAAATCGAATTTGGCCGTTGTCAAAGCAGTTGCATTGCTCGCGTATTGTTTGCCATTTTAAAATTGATTACATCCAAATATGAAAATTGTCACAACACGATGTGTATTATCTTCATATTTTAAACTACAAATAAGTTTATTGAATATGTATTTAAAATATTATAATATTATTTTATAATACAATCGATATTTTTCTAATAAAAAATTTAACATTTTTTTGTAATAGTACCAAAACAATAAAACAGCACTATATATACATTAGTATACTTTTATTTGGTTAAAGTTCAGTTTAAGCAGACGCAAAATCATATCTTTACACCCGCTACATTTTTCAAAGGGGCGCAAGTGAACCGTCGTGCACCCCCGTAATAACGTCAATGAATCGATGGATTGACGGCGGCCCAGGGGGTCTATTTTGTACGCCATACGAATATTGTTCGTATACGAAAATTTGACATTTTTCGTATGAATTGCTGATTCTGTATTTTGTAACTACTTTCGAATACGGAAACTCACCGTACATACGATTGAATTCCGTACGTACGAACAATGTTCGTATGTGTCACAAAAATGGTATTTTGTACATCATCATACGAAAAAAACGTTCGTGCGAAGGTATTTTGTAACTATATTCGTACGGTGTAATTGTTCATATACACGAATGGTTTTCGTATAATTTCATCGGATGGTAGCGAGCATGTGAAAGCCCGTGATTGTATAAATATTAAAAATTAAAACTTTATCCAACGTTGAATAATATTGTTGTAAACTGAAAATTTTGTTATTATAGATTTATTATTATTGTAAAAAGACTATTTAAATTTTAAATTGTAAATTTTAAATGTTTTAATTTTAAATGTTTTAATTTTCAACGTTTGTAAAATATTATAATACAATTATTATTATGATTTATACAATAATAAGATAAATACTTGTTATTGATAAAGCTGAAAGCACTGAAAACTCTTATATAATATTATGTTATAGTACTCCTTTATAATATAATAAAATAAAGGCTCAGATATCATAATAAATAATAAATGCATTGCCAACTTAATTTTGAAACGACGAAAAATGCCTTGGACGAATGGGTTTGTGGGCAAAACGTAGAAGTTCGATTTTGGGCAAAATGGGAGCCGCTCATTTTATATACTCTAAATCTATACGAGTATAAACAAATTTACAAATGATATTCGATATTATTTGGAAATATTTTACTGTTATCTAAGTTTCGTAATGATTAGCTGAAACGTTATTTTTTAGATATACATTTGAGTGTGTTGTAAAACTAATACATTTCTAGTAATACCAACACATTCTTTGTTTCACTCGCAATAAAAATTTAAATTAAATATTGAATAATAATATATATATATATTTAAAAATATTATTTAAAATGTATTAATTTAATTTATATTGGTGGCATGATTTTCTTGTAAGACATACTTTTAACTATCTCTAATTGCGTAATCATTTGCATGAATTTGTACATTCAGAACTGTTTCAAAATAATTAATTATTTTAATATCGATTGATTTAATCTATTATGACCAAATTAAATATCTATGATGCTGTTTAAGATAAATATACTAATACTACGGTAAGGAGTACTGCCGTAATCATTTCATTTTTAGACGGACGGCTATTCAATATACGTATTTTATAATTTATCCACACGCTGATCGTATACGAAAATAAAATACGGAAATACGTCATCATATAATGATGTCATACGTACGAATATTATTCGTATTCGAAAAATATCCGTATGATCAACGATTCGTACACCTAAATTTCGTATGGCCTTATAAAATACCAAATTCCGTTCGTATACGAAAAAATTGCACACGAACGATCGTATGCACGAACAATATTCGTATAGCGTACAAAATAGACCCCCAGAATCGTTTTGTAAAACGAGTCGTTCGACCGGAACGTCGTGCGTAAGTGCGTGCGGTTCGGGATCGTTGTGTTATGTATTAGGAAAAAGCGGACAAACTATTACGGTAGCCCGGGGTGGTACCCCGAAAATATTTCCTAGTCGACGACTGTGAGTAACCCTCGAAAGCCCTTTGCGACGACGACGACGACAGCCCCATCAGTCTGTTTACACCAGTGTTTCTCAACCTTTGTATTATAGCGGCACACTATTAAACTATTTCATGTTTTGTGACACACAATAATAAAAATACAGGCTAATGACCCAGCTGTTGAAGCCTTTAATACTAATAAAAAAAAAATAATAATAATAAAAATAAGAATAATGGGTAATATTATTAAATATTTATAAATAATAAATAATGTAAACATAAAAAAATAACGAAGAAAATATAAAAATAAAACAGCGTTTTAATGAGAAATTCGTAACTGATATTTCTTACAAAATATATATCGATACGTGGCTAAATCTTCGACAAGGCGAATCTTAACTCCTCTTCGACAATTAAATAATCTTTCCCTTTTTTTTTTGTTTTTAACTTCGTTCAATGCAGAAAAAGCTACCTCGCACAAATATTATGTTGAACACGATAATAACGCGAAAAGAGCCAATCGCGTTAAACTCGGATATTATTTTTTTGTATAAATCTAAAATGCGCCTTACTCGAGAGTTCATTAAACTTCGTTTGAAGAGTTCGATCGTTTTTTTTTTTAATTCTGCAAGTCCTTCTCTCGCTTTTATTTGAATATGTGTGGTTTTCAAACTAGGATTAAATGGATTTCACTCACTGAATCAAACAATTTCGTTTATCAATTTTTTGAATTACGATAACTATACAATTTATTTAATGTCGGTAGCTGATAATCTATTTTTTTTTTCATCACAGAAATTATTCCAAGTGCCTATTAATTTTTGTAAATAGTGTCAACAACGTTTGTGTATTTATCTAATTTATTTAATATTAGTACTTCTCGCGACACATATTCTGGACGTACCCGGCGACACACCGGTCGAGAAACACTGGTTTACACCCTAGACGCGCGTTGTACGACGGGCAGGGGGAAAGGGGGATGTTTTAACGTATATATATCATACACGAGTAGGTACATAATACAATATATGAACACGTCCGATAATGGATCGAACCCGCAGCGATCATTTATGCCCGTCGCGTCGTCGTCGTCGTCGTCGTCGCCGCACACGTGCCGACGTCCTCTCGACGAGTACCCGCGAGGAAATTTTCCCGTGGACGATTTTCCCGACCTTTTTTTTTCTCTCTCTCTTCTCGTCATGTATAACATATATATATATGTATTTACGAGGACGGTGTAATTGAAATTCTGCCGTCCGGACGGAGGAAAAAATCAAATAAAAACGTGACGCCGACTCGACCATCCATCAAACGCGCGTTGAATATTTTAAAAGAAAGCGTTATATTTCAGTACGGGGACGCTATAAAGCTTATACGATATATAGGACGTCCTTGTCGTCCCTCGGGCTATACGCGCCTTTGGGTAGTCTCGCCGGTGATTGAATATCGTCGAATAACTGTTGAACAGACGAGCCGAACGCGTGTCAGAGAGAGTAGATAATAACGTAACGAAACATGCAACGTACAGGGTGTACGACGACGGAAGTACGGCGATACTACTATAGTGTATTCGGTTTGAGAATCAGCCGTATTTTCGTGCAGTGTTTTACGTTTTCGATTGGGTCCCGTATTATACGGAGAAAGCAACGTATTTCAAAAGTCTGTCCCGTTATTGTCCCGACGTATGCTTCCGGGACGCTATGTCTTCCCGTTTTTTTTTTTTTTTTTTTTTTAATATGACTATTTTAATAACAAAAAAAATAAGTAAAAAAAAAAAATAAAAACAAAAAATAAGTAAAATTAAATTAAAAATATAATCTTCGTTTATCTGTATTGAATGTCAATTGCGATCTACGGAGTAAATGTATATCTTATATAATTATGCATTCGTAGAACTATGATAACCGATTTGTAAGTATCGAATTAGATTTTTCGAATATAAAGTTGTTTTCGGTATTCGTCGTACTTGTGGACTGATGATAAAAGCCGATTTGATGTTAAAACAGCTGTTTAAAGCCACGGTAGTCGTAAAACGTTTGTTCACTGAGAACTGTTCTGAGTTTCATGATTTCTTATTGGGAAATAAAAAAAAACTTTTAAAACATATACATTCGTCTGAAAAATATTTGTCGAAGGAGTCAAAAACTGTAATGCTAAATACCCAAGCGTCAACTTCGATTTGTAATTTATCTCATTTGAATATGTGATCTCACACTTCCATGTATACTCTTTTGTAACTTTGTTGTTGTGCCGTGGAGCTAAGTCCTCAAATCCATGCTAACGCAGTACCTAGGTACATTAATCATACATTTGTCCAGTAGTCATTAAAGCTTAATTTAATTATTAAGACTAATTATGGGATCCATATTAAACTTTTTATTTTTATCCATCCCTTGGAAAAATCCAAAATACGCCATTGGTGTGTGCTCGAGCGATTGCACTCGTTCGATAACATTAGGCAATAACTCGTACAACGCGTTTACACGTATAGGTTTTCACGGAAAACGTTCATTAGTGGTGGCAGAGAGAGAGAGAGAGAGAGAGAGAGAGAGAGAGAGAGAGAGAGAGAGAGAGAGAGAGAGAGAGAGAGAGAGAGAGAGAGAGAGAGAGAGAGAGAGTCGTGACCGAGTAGTCTCGTCGTTTTCAAAAACATATCAATGAATATAAAAGTACGGAATAGTCGATTGTTCATAAAATCGATTGCGGCGTGTGCCGCGGGAGAAACACAAAGGAAATCAAACGATATTTAGTATGCGACTTGTTGATTAGTTTTTGATATTTTTTTAATTTGTCGATTCGAGTAGAAATAGATCCTGCGGGGGCGGGGGGGGGGAGAATATAATAGGAAACAAAAGAAACCACGCGAGCGACACTCGTCGTCATAGTATAACACACCATGTTGTTCCCGTCGACCTGCGTTTGTGATGACGACGACGTCACAGCACGATGAAACGTGTGCACGGGATACGCACACCGCCGTCGTCGTCGTCACAGTCTCTTTGGCTCGTCCATTGTTCATCGCCGGACCGAAAAGAGAACGTCGCCGCGACGGCGGAAAGAAAAAGGGACTCTGGACGAAGAGACGCGGTTCAGAAGTCGCGGTATGTAAAACTGTGTCTGTACGCGATAACGGGCGGACGACGACGGAGGCGATTATTATTCGTGCACTACATAATATCATGTCGTCCCGCAAACGTCATAGCATCTCGGTTAAAAGTCAAGTCGACGAGTGTGTGTGTGTGTGTTAGTGTTATGCATGGTCCGTTTTTTTTTTTTTCAGATCGAACTGTACTGATAAATTTTAACCTATTCCAGGACTGGACCGGACCGTTTTGTTTTTATAGCGTTAGAAAAAACCGAGACTGTACCGCTTTAAAAAATATATAAGAAAAAGACCGAGATGAATCGAATCGTAAAAAAAAAATGATCTTAAATATTTAGTTAAAGTAATTAAATATCTTTCTGTAATATAAATACATTTAGAATACACGTCCCTTGCGCACTACGTTCCAGAAAAAATTACAATTATAGACGAATCGACCGTGTTAATTATATAATTCTACATATTGTGCTGTATTATCTACGTGTAACCAGACTAGGACCGCGGTTCTGTCATGAAAACCTATGTCGAAATGAAATTGAAGGCGGCCCGGTTCGGACCAAACCATTTTAGATTGTAATACCATTTGAGTCTGTCTACAAGAAAATAATAATTACATTTATAACTATAAAAACTTTAAATCCTATCTGGATATGAAACAGATAAAATTCAAAAGGGAAAACAGATCATTTGATTCATATTCTATAAGAATATTCTAGAAAAACGTTTGGTCAAAAATTCGTAGACTATCTAGGCCCGACAAATTACAATTTAATGCCAATAAATATAAAAAGGGAAATATTCTATACAGAAGGGAATCGTTTTACTACAGGTATGAAACAAAATTAAGTTTTGGTTATTTTCAAATTAATATTAGTATAAGTATTCTAATTGTCTGTATTGTTTAATGCATTTTCATCAACTTTCTACTCATTATTAATTAATTTGTTCATAAAATGTTACATTGACTTTCTATCGCCAACACAATCATGTGCTTAAATGTGTTAGATAATTTTTTTTATTGTTTAAATTATTGTCGAATGAAATTTTAAATAAAAACATTTTTCAAAAAAAAAAAAAAAGTAAAAAAAATACACAAAGACTGAAAATAAACCGGACCGTGGTCCAGTTCGGTCCGGTTTGGACCGATATAGACCAGACTTTGCAGAGCATTAGAGTGTGTGTGTGTGTGTTCAGTCGACCGTGATCGCATCATCTAAATCGGCGGGACAAAATTAGTTCGGACAAAAAAATTGTTCGGATTCACGACGAAGCAATAAAAGACTTTCTCCGTACAACAGGCGTGCGCGTGGGTACGGTTCAGCCGTTGTTGTTACCGCGCACGCGAGACGTTCATAATTGTCTCCGTACCGCCGCCGCGTGTGTGCTCGGACCGTCGTCGTCGCGAGCAGCCCGAGCGCGTCGAAGAATTTATCGGTTTTACAGCTACGAGTTTCCTCTTCGTTTTCTTATTTACTATCATTATTCTTGCTCCCATCCGTGCGAAAGGTGGTGTATGAAAAGAACGCTCCGAAAGTTTCACAAATGAGACCGTCTGCGGATCGGAAATTGCGTCCATTCGATACTTTAGCGGGGTCGTTTCCGGTAGTTTTACAGACAGTGGCGGACGACGCGACGCGGGACAAACGTTCCGAAAAAAAAAAAAAACAAATAGATTTTAGTTATTTCGTCGCCATCCCGATCATCGCGACGACGATGATAATAATAATAATAATAATAATAATGACAATACCAGGACTTGACATTTTTACGACTCGGACAGATATTTATGTGCTGCCGTTCCGATGTGACACGATTTTGGCGTTTACTCTGTCGTAATACGGGTTTTAACTGTCTGAAATTAAATTAGACAAACACTAAGTTCTATAAGTCAACAATTTTTTGAAACGTTTATTAAAGTTTCTAGTTTTATCAGAGACTCTTAAGTTTGATAAAGTGAAATATTATGATGCGTTTTTTTTTTTTTTTTTTTTTTTAACAAATACTTAACGTTACAAATAAAAACAAATATTTTACGTTTAAAATCGAGTCATTTTTTTTTTTTCATTGCTTTCAAACTCAATTGTCCGTGAAAAACTCGCTCATATTTGATGACACATCATTCGCACTCTTGTCATAATAATTATAAGCGTGATATACAGAATAAATCAGATATATTTGAAACAACTTTTTTTTCCATTAATTTATTTTAAATATATTTTTATTTTAATAAACATTATAGTACTGCGTTAAAACAAAACAGCATCTAAATATTTTTTTGATTTTTGGAACTGACATTTTAAAATTTGATTTTACCTCTTAAAAATAAAAAATTCAAATAACCATTTTGTAATCCAGATTTTTAGAAAATTCATGGTATTGAAATATCTTATGAAAGTTTGACTATTGGTTTATTATGATTTTTTTTAACTTTTTGAAAATTGGAATTGAATAATGAAACTCAAAAAAAAAAAAAAAACGTAGACGTTTTTACGGATTATCGTTTATTTGGGAATCAAGCACTAAAATTATTTTAAAAATTCGTTTCACAAAATGGTTATTTTGATTTTTTTTTTATCAAACGATACGATGAAATTTTAATTTTTTCAATTTGAGTCCTAAAAATAAAAACAAATCTTTAAATACAATTTTACTATCACACGTGACTCGAATATTTATTGAAAAAAAAATTTAAAAAAATTAAAAGTAACGCGTAGAAAATAAGTTTTTGCTTTCGTCAAAAAGATCTGACTCACGATCGTATACAACACAATTCTTTTCACGTCGTGTTATAGCGACGGCGTTTTATCGGGGTTTCCGTGGCGGTGAAAAAAACGCGACGCATCGAGTCGCTAAATTCACCAGGTCGCGGTCAATCGCAAAACCATACCGAGTTCGGTCGCTAATCAGACGGGGAGGAGTCGGTCGAACGGGCGACCGGTGAGGGGAGGGGGGAAAGGCGCGACGGGAACCCCTAGTAGCGGCAGCGACACAGTCGGTGGTATCGTTTCCCAGGGTCTCTCGGAATTACCTGTTTTTTTTTTTCCTTTTTTTTTTTTTTACTTTCCTCCCCCGCTAACGTCCCGTAGTCGACCTAGTTATTTTCTCGCGGGGCCGGGTGTCCCGCGCGTCCCCGCAGCCGCCACCACCACGCCCCGGCGGCGGTCCTTTTCTCCGCTTTTGTGTTTTAAGAAAAACGCCGGCTGCGCGCCGAATCCGTGACTGACATATCGTGGGGATCCGACGTCGACGACGAGACCCTTTTGATGAAAACCGGAAATACTTGTGGACGTCGTCATCGTCGCGGCACGTACTTTGGGCGGGGGGAGGGGAACGAAAGAAAAGAAGAGGCGTGTGAGATATTTCAATGGCAAAATCGAATTTGTCGAAATTTTAATAAAATAAAAAAATTTGAATCATACTATTTATGAAATCGTAGTTAAAATAAATAAAATTAAACAATTTTTTCAGATTTTAATCATAATTATATTCCTTTAGACATTTATGCTTTACTAATATCACAAATACAAATAAATCGTCTATACGGAAAAGTAGTGAAGACATCGAAATGTCGGAAGTCATGCGATTCGCTTACTTTTATTTGATTTTTTAAATTTTTTCTTTAAAGTTTATAATGCGTAGTGAATTTTTACAAGTCAAAGCAAAAACCACATGATTTACCAAAATTAGAAATTTGGATATTCTGTTATAAAATTGTTAACATGAAAAAAAGGAACAAAAGTGCACATTAAAATATAATTACATGTTAACATTTTTAATACCTACGATTATTCAATATTGACAACTCTTCAAGAATATCATATATAATTTGTAAAATAACCTACACAAATATTGACTTCATTAAATTTCTTTTGTATATGTGTGTGTGTGTGTATGTGTGTGTATGTGTGTGTGTGTGTGTGTGTGTGTGTGTGTGTGTGTGTGTGTGTGTGTGTGTGTGTGTGTGTGTGTGAGAGAGAGAGAGGGGGGAGGGAACTCAACTCGGAAAAGGTTCGCCATCCCTGACATAACATATTGCGTATAATAACGCAATCTCATCTGGGTATGAATTATATGACAGTATATAAATCGATAATAATTAAAAATATGTAGATTTTGATGAGAGGATTTTGAAAATTGTAAAAAGTTATGATCGAAGAGAAATGTTATAATTTTTGAGAGGGATTGCTCAAAAAATCTCTGTATAATAATTATTTATTTTGTAATTTTGTATTTTTATAATTATTTATGTACCTAACTAATGTAGTAATTTAACGTTTTAAGTTTATACTTCACTTTTTTTAATTTTTTAATACGTTGACGATATGTTGTCGATAAATTGTCAAAATAACATTGAAACATTGTTCACCATACGTCATTATATATATTTTATCCAGATAAGATTGTGTTATCATATACAAAATGTATTTTTTTTTTTTTTTTTGCGTCCAAATGTCCGCGCGCTCAAACGGCCGAGTCCAAACGTCCTCACGCCACCCAAACGGCCGCGTACATTTATCCTATAGATCAGCGTTTCTTAAACTGTGTTCCGCGCAACCCCAGGGTTCCGAGGAGATCACTTCAGGGTTCCGCGAAGCTTTAGTTATTTATTTCGAAATTATTTTCAAGAAAATTACTTTTAAAATATCTAACTAAAGATTAGTAGCGGCTAGTGGGGGGAAAAATGTCATTAGTATTATATATGTATACATAATATTACAATTATTATTATTTTTATTTTTATTTTAAGATACTTTTTTGAATTAAATACGTTTAACACAATTTTATTATATGATTGTAGTTTATTTACGTTTAAAAATAATCTTAAAAAAAACTAAAAAGCTAAAAAAAATAGTAGAGGTTCCGCGATAAAAGTAAATATCAAAAAGGGTTCCATGGATAAAAAAGTTTAAGAAACGCTGCTATAGATCGTGACGCGCCGTGGTCCGGGCAGATGCTGCGGCGCGGAGGGCACACGCGCGTATCTTTTCGTCGTTTACGCGTCGCGGTCGCGGCAGTGATCGTTATTGCCCGACCGTCGCGTCGGCGGACGACCGTTTAAATTCGTATACATCACCGACGCGCGTTTCGTTCCGGGCGAACGGCCTCGGACGTGCGTGGCCGCGGAAGGAATTCGTTACGTTTCGTTTCTTCCCCGCGCCCTCTCGCCCCGTGATCTATATAGATCGGATCGTTACCGCGCCGGCCGTAACTCCGCAGTGGTGGGCGCACGATGATACGTATTATTACGACATAACGATCGTACGGAGGGAGTGGAGGTACGACGACGACGGTCGTACAACACTCGTCGCGTACGCCTCCAACAGCGTACGAAAAAAAAAAAAAAAAACAGTGATTTGCGGTCGGTACGAGACGACGTGTGTAGGTAACGACGACGACGACGACGACGTACTTTAATACGATATTACCAGGCACGCGTTCCGCGGCCTAGAATACGCGTGGTCGATTCACGCGCCGTTTAGACGGCGGACGCTTTGCGGTGGTGGCCCGTGCGACGTCATCGGGGGGAAAAAAAACCGAATAAAATTCGAAACGTTTTGCACGCGCGTCCGGTCGGCCGGGAAAACGAGTTTGAAACGCCGAGTGTAAAATTACTCGAATACGTCGGGGCGAATGTAAATTCCTACACGAGAGTAGCAGGTACACAAAATACATATTACGTTAGTTCCTACACGACGAAAAAAGGTACATATTATGTAAGTTCCTACACGCTGGAAAAAGGTACGTATGTAAGTTCCTACACGGTAAAAACCAGGTACGTATGTTAGTTACTGCGGAAAGGGTTAATTATGTATATTATACACAATTAAATATGTATATACGAATTTAAAAAAACAAATATATTACGATGATTAAAAAATTTAATAAAAAAAAAAAAAGTAGGTAATGAAAAGTCGTAAATATTGTGTATGTCAAAAAATATAGATTATACGATATTTTATCTTTCACCCTACGTCGAGTCGGGATAGACACTATTATCAGCTTGTAGTTTGTCGTATTTTCCCGTAATTTCGTATACGTTTTGCTTTAACCCTTTCAGGACAGCACCTTAATAACATTAAAAAAGTAAAATTTTTTTTGGCCATTTCAAAATTTTTCCTATTTCTAAGATAGGATTTGAAAAAAAAAATATGTTTTTCTTTATCCTTCATCCTTATTTTATCCTGGGACTTAAAAGTCCCGCCAGTCCTCTACGGTCTGGACTTAAAAGTCCCGTCAGTCATCTAGGTCATTTTTTTTTTACATACAATCAATGTAAAAATAATTATAAAATTAAGGACTTTTAATAAAAACATTTAAAAAAAAATTAAACAATTACTGTAAAACAAAAACTGTGAAAACGTGTTTATGAAAAGTATTAATAAACAAACACTGATAAAACTATGATAACTGATTTTATTTCTTCCAAGATAATTTTTTCTGGTAGAATACGGGACATAGAAGTCCCGTCGGGCAATAACAACTGTTCCACATTTACACGTAATTTTATATGATTTTTTTTTTGGCTGGGACTTTAAAGTCCCGTCAGTCCACAAAGGGAAAACTAACGAAGTACATTAATTGAATGTACATTAGTAAGCTACGGCTGGACATATTATTATTAAAACGATACGTCTGTGTATAATATACATATTTAACCCTTTCCGCAGTGTAGAAACTAACATACGTACCAGGTTTTTACCGTGTAGGAACTTACATAATATGTCCGTGTGGGAACTAACGTATGTAATTGTTTACCTGCTACTCTCGTGTAGGAACTTACTATTCCCCATACGTCGCCGCAAACGCTGTCCGGTGGAACGCGTTTTCACTCATTTTTTTTTTTTTTTTTTTTTTATAGAGAAAAACAATAGCGTTCTAAAGTTTCGATCTCCGTACACTAGTGATTTTCAGGGACGGGCCGATATCACTTGTTACCGATACCCGATACTCCGATATAATAATATGCTGCCGATACCCGATAATATTGTTATGTAAATATTAAAACAGCGTTTTTCGCAAAAAAACACGAGCCGATACCATCGTAACCAAACGATACCACTAACCGTTAAAAACATAAAACCGATACCCTATAACTCAAATGTTACCTAGAAAAGTTAAAACATAATTGATTATTATTAATAATTATAATAAATTATCAAAATATTATTGTAATGTGATAACAACGACGGTCCTGCCGATAATCTATAGTTTTTGATATCGATTATGGATAACCTATGGGGGGTATTTTTTTTTTTTGTTTTGAAAGTTTCGGTTGAAGTATCGGTTTTGAAAAAAATGAATGTCTAAGTTCAATATAAATTCATTATTATTTTAATAAAACATTTTTTTTTTCGATACGATACCTATCGATATCGTACCGATTACGATATCGGAAAAATTTGAACGATATCGATACACAAAATTATATCATTTTTGTAATACTTGGGCGCCACTGACAGACGTTATACGTAGACACCGTGGCGCCTGGCGTGCGCGATAATCGCGAACAGTAGGTACGGCGAATAGACTACGAGACCGTTCTCGTCGTGTCGAATCAGCTATCGGATCTATTCGTCGTCTCGGACTACGATCGTATAGTTTCGTTTGGCTAACGCGTTTTTTTATCACGAATTGGTTTTTTTCTTCAGATTTTCGTACAAAACCCCGACTTTTTTTCCTGTTACCGTCGAGATACCGCGCCAGAGTCCACACCGCACAATAGTTATTTCGCTATAACACTAACACGCCCCCACGTCACGAGACAATCGAGTTCTTGCGAAAACAGTGAGAAAATTTTCCGATTTCCCCGACCGATTATCGTTCCGTTGTGATCGTATCGCTGTCACTGCAGATCGATTATTGCGTCGCTCCGAAACGACGTGGCCGATGGCGCGCGTCTTTGGCGTGCGGGTAAAACGGGTAAACGTAAACGTTCGCACGTGCGATTTTCCATGCCTCTCGCGAGGATTCAATTTACGTTTCGATCGCGCGAAGACCCGCGTAAACGGTGGTTTCCACGGCCGTTCTCTCCGAAAGTCCGCGTGCGTGTTCCCGGACGATCGGTGTGGGGGCGTGCGGCCGCGCGTGTGAGTGCGTGTCGAGCGACGTCCATACCTAGTGTGTAGTGGTGAATAATGATGATATTTCATCGACTAGCACGTCATGTTACCCACACACACACACACACACACACACACACACACACTCACAAATATACTCACACACGCACACACACACACACACACACACACACACACACAAATATACTCACACACACACACACACACAAATATACTCACACACACACACACACACACACACACACACACACACACACACACACACACACACACACACACACACACACACACACACACTCACAAATATACTCACACACACACACACACACACACACACACACACACACACAAACACACACACACACACACACACACACACACACACACACACACACACACACACACACACAAATATACTCACACATACACACACACAAATATACTCACACACACACACACTCACAAATATACTCACACACGCACACACACACTTACACACACACACACACACACACACACACACACACACACACACACACACACACACACACACTCACACTCACAAATATACTCACACACGCACGCAAGCCAAGCACGTTTCGTTTATCCGTTTCTTGATTGATTTTCCGAACGGACCGATAACGCTAATCGGACTGTAACACGAAACGATTCACCGTTCGGTCTCCGTTTTCAATCTCAAGCCCCGCGGGAATAACGCGTGCCGAACAGTAGTCGTCTATGAGGATTTCCCGGTGTGTCCGTATGGAGTCGACGTGATTTCCCACCGGCCGGCCGGCCGAACGACGCAATAACAAGACGGTGACCGGGACGTGGGCCCCGCGTGTAGAGTAGGGTGACCGTATTAAAAACAAAAATTATAATAATAATAATAGTTAAAGCAGTACTAAAATAATTGTTATAGCTTTTAAATAATTTTAATCATAATAAAAACATACTTTAACGTACCTAAAATAGCGTCTAATATGTGTTTGATATTATTTTAATTTTAATAAAACCAATTCATCATTTTTTATTAATGCATGAAAAAAAAACACAAATAGTAGGTAGTTGCTTAAAAAAATCAAAACTTTTTACAGTGTTCTCGAATACTTTATTCCCATAATCGCTTTTCTCAAAAGTTTTTTTATTCATACCGACGATTATGTTTTTTGGATCGCACGTCTACATATTTTTTAATTTATCGTTTATTTTTTTTTTCCGAAAAACTTATCAAATCGAATAATTGTAGGTGTATTTTGTACGCTGTACCTATATAATAATATAAACACATTTGTAACCTTATTAGGTCGACTAAAAACCCGGACAAAAAGCGTCCTGCGAGACATTCGTCAGGACAACAGGACACGACTGTAACATAAAGGACGATCGTGTAAAAAACAGGACGTCTGGTCACCCTGCACTGCACAGTGTAATTCGGTCGACGTAATAACAACCGACTATTACAACGCTTCCGCGTGCACGTAGTAAATTATCGGTTGGCCGTCTCACCGTCGTCGAGAAACGACGCGGGCGTGCGTGCACGACGTGGATGGCTGTCAGATTCGTTTTTTTTTCCAACGATAATGACGACGGTCGATCGTTTTACCGTTTGCCCGTGTGTGTGTGTGTGTGTGTGTGTGTGTGTGTGAAACGCATAAAGAAACAGTGTACCCCCGAGTATTACGCGTGTAGCGTGTGTACACCAGTGTTGAATTCAGACATTTTTTCCAGTGGGGGGGGCACTATGAGATGCGGAATTAATATTATACAAATTAACAACCTTTACTTAATTAACCTAATTGATATGATTGATCTTAAGCTCATATAAACGTAATTCGAATTCCGTTTTTCCGCCGACCTTTCTCGTATCGATGCACTGCCGGCGACACCGACCGCAAACCGTTTTTTCTCCGATAACGTATTGTAGTGAACCGACACCGACGACGCGGGATAATAACACAATGTCGACCGTCGACCGTCGTCGTCCCGGTGAAGAACGTACGACGATAGATCGCCGCGTGGCCTCAGGGGTTGCAGAGCAGCGCCCTTCACGAATATAATATATATTATATGTAATAATATTCTCATAGTACCCTCCGCCGCGAATAATACACTCGTACGTATAATCTCCTTATCGGATCGGGAATTCTTCGTCTCTTTGCTTTGTGCAATGAAAACGAATGAAGTCCTATTCTCGTACCTTTTTCCGTTTCTTTATTTCTTTCGTTTCGTGTTCTCGTGACTTTACAAAGTTCCCGAGATCCCCCCACCCCCGTCTCCGTCCCGAGAGTCGTACGCCGACTGCACGGCTTCGTGTACCCCCTGCCGACACTCTCGACGAGACGACACGTACGTAATACGACTCGAGTTGAGATGCTTTTTTTTTTTTTTTTTTATTGTTTCATCGTTTTCACTATCATATTAATATGGTTATGTTGCCGAAATTTTCCAACAATTATCACCGCATGCATATTTATGTTTTATCGCTAAATATTTAATATAGTTTTATTCGTATTTATTTCGTTTTATTCGAGTATTTTTTTCTTGCATCGATCCTAAAACAAATCCGTTACCCGACTAACATTTGTAATGTCTTAAGCGTCTACGTACGTATACCGACCGGCGGCCTTAGCCAAAGACAACGGAGTGGTTGGACTGAAAATGGGAAATTTTCAGATGGACCAAATTATGGCTTTGTGGTCTGGCCATTTTTAAAATAATTAGAGATTTTTGAAAAAAAAAAACAAGGTTTTTTAAATATTATTGTAACCTGTAAGTGTTTCGAGTCAAAACTCTTGATCAGCAGTGTTCCCATCGGGCATATTATATTATATAAGCAGTACATTCTCGAGTTTTTTTTTATAAAATTGCTTGGCTATACGACGTATAATCTCAAACAAATTCTTAAAAAAATAAAAAATTACTTTTTGTATTTATAATGTTATTATAACGGATACTATTTGATATTATAGGAGCTCATAATATGACAAATAAAATTAAAGTAGTTATTTACCGACCTGTCAGCGACAACGACGTCATTTCAGTTTTTGTAAGAGCGAAATTTGTGACTGGCCCGTATGAATGACATAAAAACTGACCGCTTGGCTTGCTAATATATATTTTGTGTTTGGATTTTTATCATATTCAATGGCCATCGAAAAAATAGCCTTAATTTTCAAGAAAAACTCGGTAGGAAGCTAAATAAAAATATTACATATTACTTACCTCCGAGGCGTAATTATAATACATATGTATTTTTTTTTTCGAGAGGTACAAAACTATGTACGGTCTTTGAAAACAAACGTCAAGTTAGCCTTGGAAATGTGGTTTATGTGCTTAGATTTTCAAGAATCTAAGAATCATTTTATTAGTTAATATCCTTATTTTGGTCTTGTTCATCATAGCATATTCTCATAAAAAATGATGGGAACATCACTGATCTTAATTCAAAAATAGAATTGATTTCTATTACTCGATATTAGTTATTTTACCTGCATAAAAGTAACAATCAATTGTTTACAGTAGAACGATTAATCGTGTCTTACATATTTTTTCATGAAAATTCAACGCAAAAAAAAAAAAACAAAAATCTTGCTCAAATCAACGTTACAAATTAAAAATTACGGTTTGATGAACGAAAGGTCAAACGGATTGAAATCTCGTTTGGAATACAAATCACTCATAATTGATAAACTATTAGCCGACAATCGCTATGGTACAAAAAAATTAAAACGTAATTTTTTTTTCCACAACCGTATAATTTGTCGTTCGTTATTTTATAGTTGTGATGAAACTTTTTTGTCCGATTCGTTGCTTTGCATAATCCGTGTTGAAAAAAAAACCGCGTGGAAATTCGTTCCCGACGGGGAGGTTTTCACGACCGCACTCCCGTTTTTTTTTCTTCAAATACATCCCTCGCGCGGAGGACACAACGTTTCGCGTGTCGTACGTCGTTAGATTGTGTAATAATAACAATAAAATATAAATATAAATAAATATAAAATATATAATATATAAAAATCACGTCGCGCGAATCCGATTTCGATTACGCTCGCGGAATGTAACACGGACGTGCACGCGTAGTGTTTCTTTCAGGCATTTTGTTCCGGGGTGGAGGGGCATTACGAAGTTTCGAGAGTGCAATGTGCATGAAATATGAAATACAATTAAAGACAATTTTGATTTAATCAATTTTAAAAAAATGTATTATTTCAATATTTTGAATCACGTTTTATACAACTTTTGTACCTACTACTCGTTAACTGAAAATTTATTTGATCCAAATAAAAATAAAAAATAATATGTATGTACATTTATAATGTAATATTATAAATCTTAATTTGACAAGCATCTATAAATAGATAAAAACACCGACTGCCTGGTAGTCCGATTACATCTATAATGCTATATAAATATATTTATATTTTATGGTTACTTATTAGTTATAACGGTAAAATACTTGTACACTGATTTATATTAATACACATATTATCATTACTTTTAGTAATGATTTAGATTAAATTATTTACAAAAATAATGAGTAATATGGTATAATAATCCGTTATCACGTATGAGAAAAAACTAACATACATTTTTTTTACGGTGAAAATAACGATTAAACGAGCCAAAAACTCTTGTTTTCTTAGATTTTGTTCGTGGGGGGGGGATTGAGTCCGGGGGGCATAGCCCACTCGGAGACATGCCTGAAATAAACACTGTGCACGCGTACTCGGAAACACAATTCCACCAGCGTATAGGATCAACGTCCTCATTATATTTATGTTTTCCTCTTCCCCCGGACGCGTTGCGTGCACGCCGCGTACCTGTGCGGACTTCGTCACAATCACAACTCGCCGTACGTATACGATATTTAATCATAATACCTACGCACGTACATAATATATATATATTATATATCTGTATAATACACTACGACAATAAAAAAAAAAAAATGATCATAATAATAATCGTTTTGAGCCATTCTTTCGGGTCGCGCTCGGCAAACAACGCAAACGCATTGTGCTCGATCATTCGTCGCGTACAAATAACGACAAATTAATATTTGTATTGTCGGCCCCGACCGTATAATACCGTAACGTATTATTTTCCGACAAAAAGCGACGGGGAGTATGCACTGGAGGTGTACACACACACACACACACACACACACACACACACACACACGCACGCACAAATACACGCGCAAACACGTGCACACACAATACGTTTACTTTAGCCACTCGGCGGGGTGTTTGTAGACGGTTCGAAGAATAAGAACGCGAGAACGCGTGTTTCGCCACTGCCAATGTTTAGAGTTTGTGGTTCTCGAGGGTTTTCCGAGCGACGTGCACGACTTTTTCGTCACTCCGCGTGTTAGGTACGTTTTCCCTGCAGTGTCTAGACGTGGCGTCAGAACTAGTCTGACGCGGCGTCTGGCTTTCATACCCATCCGGACCAGTCCGGAATTAAACGATAAGTATCGCGTGTACGAAAATCGTTTTTCGGTCGACGATCTCGGGCGCGTCGCACAAATCGTGTTATACAGCCGATATATCGGAAAAACGGCGTTTCGGACGTGGTCGGTATGATAACACGTACCTATAATATACTGTAATATTCGTATTGTAATGTTATAGACACGCGTAAACGCATTACGTCGTGCGCAGTGGCGGATCCAGAAGTCCCACAGGGGGGGGGGCGAATTTTCAAAACTTAAATTAGGTACCTTTATTTCTATTCAACCTGTATTGGATGCTTATTTTTTGCATTATTTCACCTATACAACTAATTAAACCTTAAATAATAAACTTAATAAACAATGAATATGATTTTGTAACCAGTAAAAGTAAATTATTTTCACTAATTTTAATTTTCAAAATTATAAACTATGTACGTTTGCCGTACGACCATATAAGTGTCACAGATTTCTATACTATTATATTATACATAATATTATATAGTATTGTAGTATAGCAATTATTTGTGATATGAGCACAGAACTTGATTCGATTGTAGTATCACATAATATATTAAACAGATAGTTACATAAAAATAAAAATATTGGCTTTCAGGCTGCAGCGCAATATTAATGTATAAAAATATCCGAAAAAATAACGCCCAATGGGGGGTTCACCCCATCGTTCCCCTTGTATCCACCACTGGTTGTGCGTCTGTAGTGAAACCTCTCTCTCCCCGCTTCCTGCCCTGCTCGGCGAGAGACCGCGTGGTCCACGACAGCCTCCGCGTCGCGCGGGCTCGAATCGACGCGTGTGTTTGTGCCTCCCCGCGCCCTGACCTCCGTCAGACGAACAGCGGTCTTACCTCCTCGTCCGCCGCGACGACGATTCGAATTATTATTATTATTGTTATTATTGTTATTATTGTTATTATTATTATTATGGCTACTCGTGTAATATATACGTATGGTGCGCCGATCGATCGCCAAACCGTGCGGCCGCGGTGTAATAGTGATTGTATTACGCATTATCATAAAATACGAGAACAGACGCCGCGCCGTGCCGGAGGCGGCGGTCTACGAACGCGAAATACCGCGGCAACGAGGCAGGAGGTGGGGGTCGATCGTCGGAATTAATTAAACGCTAGAACGCGGCGGCGGACGCTTTTAAAGTTTTCGTCGTTTTTATTATTATTTTTTCCCCGCCACGAATCGATTCGAACGTCGTCGTATATATTGGGGAAAAAAAAACAAAAAAAAAAAACGTAAACCCGTCGTCGGTCGTACGTACTCGCGTATAGCTCTTTTGTACCGTTCGCACGTTGTTTTCGGAAAAGTGAAAATCACCTCGACCTATCGACGCTTTGATTTCACACCGAGTCGGCAGGACGGACCGATAAATCACCGGCGTGCAACCAAGCGCGCGGGGGGAAGGGGGGCGAGGTTAACCCGGCACGCGCGTGTTGATCGCCTCGTGGAACGCATTTGTCCCGTTCACGCGCATAGGTGTGGTATATTACATATAGGTATATGGTTTGTACGTACGAGTATACCACACGAGCCCCGGGTAACCGGACGGCGGCGGCGGCGGCGGCGGGGTCGTGATAAATATCGTGAGCGCGGTTCGCACGACAGCAGCGTAAAATATATTATGGCGGCCGTGACTTTTAGCCGTGCGCCGCGCGAAACCGATCTCAACGCCGCCGTCGCCGCGGCCAAACACCACGAATTATTATCGTCAACGTCGAGAACGAAAAATCATTCGGTGGTTATTGATCGATATAAATAAAAATCCATAATATATAAATATATCCTATATCTAGGTATTGTAGTTGCAATACCTATACCTGTTAAGGGTGGGTGGGCGGGAGAGTGTGGTAAGTAGTGGTGGGCATATCCGGATTTCGAAAATCCGAATTATTCGTATTTGTCAAATCCGGATTTAGTAAATTCGAATTTTAAGGATTATCCGGAGTATCCGGATTATTCAACTCGATTTTGCTGTTCAGTGACTCATTTTTATATACTAATAATATTTTAATTCTATTACATCATTTTCGGACATCATTTCCAGTGATGTTTCGCGCTTGTTAAGCAAATCCATAAATCCGGATAATCCGGGAAATCCGGATAAGAATTTGATTCAAATCCGAATTTGGATATCCGGATATTCAGATGTTCGGATTCCACGCTCATCCTTAGTGGTAAGGCTGCGAAATACACTTGATACACTTAGATCCGCTCGACGGGAGGGAAATGATTAGAGGCAGTTGTTCGACCTATTCTGGACGAGTATTTGCTTTCAAGGTTAGGTACTTATAACATTGCTTTGCAATACCTCTAAAATCCGACTCCGGTGCGACTGTCAACAGCCATCATAATAACACGTACCGTTCGCTGCATATTTCCAAACAGGAATAACGTAAAAAAAAAAAAAGTCATTACGCGTTTACCGGAAAAATCGCCACTCGCGGACGATAGATCGGATCGCCGTTCGTGCCGATCGCAGAATTTACCCCTGGGCGAGGGAAGGAGGTGCAGCGAAAATGCGTCGGTTTTCAAAAGTTTTCCCCCGCTCGTCGTACGATTTGTGTTATGACTCGAAACGGTAACCGTATACAGTACGAGGGAGAAAAATCGCCTATGTCGTATTTTTGTCTCCCCCCCCCCTCACCTCCAGTGGTGTATTTAGGGATTTGCCGCCTGTAGACTCTTTCCGATGAGCCGCCACTCCTTAGATTTTTCACAAAGTACATTCGGATCCACAGTTTGAGAATTCGAACCCGCGTTGAACGCGCGCATTTTTTCACCACCGTTCGAGCCGTATCGCGTGTGCGTATAGTATATTAGTAGCGGTTTGATTTTGAGTGAACTGACGCACGCGTTTACGGTCCGAATAGTAACTCTAAATCAGAAAACTTATGATTTGTAAACGGATTTCTCTGGTCGAAAAATAATTCAAATCCGATGTTGTCGAATGAAAAATAAACTTTTTGTAATTCTGTGAAAAAAAACACTGTTGAAATTCGCCGCCCTCCAAATGTCGCCGCTCTAGGCCCGGGCCTACAGGTCCTGTGCCTGAATACGCCTCTGCCCTCCTCTCGGGTTTGTACCAAAAGATTCGATCTCACGACGATTACCGGTGCGCGTGCGTGCTGTACGTAGGTATATGAAATATAATGAACGTGTCGAGACATTATCATGAGAGGTACGTTTCCCTGGCACCACAACTTTTAATTTTCTCAATTTGTTTCACTCCATTAATTGTACCGAAATTTGTACCAATTTGTACCATCAAAATCAAAAATTTGTACCCAAATTTTTCGTCGTGAAAAACTAATTTTTCTCTACGGGTAGTTCTATGAGTGAAAACTCTGACAGTACACGTAAAAAAACAAAACAAAAAAAACTGATAGTCACCAACCCTATACAGCCTGTGCATAAATTTATAGACTTTGAGGTTAGGACTAAAAAAAAAAAAAAAAAAATTAAATTAAACATCATACGCGATTGTAAATCTAATCGGAAAAGAAAAATATAAATTTCATATTTTACTATGCCGACTTCAGTTATTAACTATCAGTTATTCTACGATTGTGCACTTAAATTACTCGGACTTTTAATTTTCACTGTTCTAAAAGAGAAAAACAGAACGTTTCAATTACAATATTAATAGAAAAAAATAAAAAATAAAAAATTTACTAACGAACGATGTTAAGGGTCTTAAAATCGGAGGCCAGACGACGGGATCGTCTAGTGTACGATTTTACGATAATTGTTCGTACACAACGTCGTCGTGTCTTCGGTCGGCGGCGGCGGCGGCGGCGGCGGTACCTGTTAAACGGGTGGGTTTATGTAATTCGAATTACCCTCGCCCCCGCGAACAAGCCCCCCCCCACCACCACCCCCGTCGCACGGACGATTCGTAGATCCGCCGCGGCCGTCTCCGCGCGCGCCGCCGTCTGTTACGCGAAAATCGAACGCGGGCGGCGCTGCGGCGGCTTTGTGGCGCTGGGGGATGAGGGCCTTTGCGCGTGGAGGCGCGAGACGGACCGCAGTGGTGGTGGCGGCGCGGCGGCTGCGAGTCGTATCGATCGCTAAAACCCGTATATGGTTCTATGTTTGTATATTATACGTATAATGTATATCATTACGTACACTCGCTGTTGTACACGTACAAATAACAACAATAATAATAATAATAATAACAGCAATAATAATTCACGGGACCGAGGGGCGGTGGCGGTGGAAGCACGCCGCCGGCACTCGATAGCGATTTCGTTATTATCGTTACGATTATTATTTTCCTTTTCGTCGGACAATAATGTGCGCGACGCGATGCGATAGCACCTGTGGCAGGCCATTTTTTAGCGATCGACCCCTGCGTGTCCACCACCCCGCTTCCCTTAAAAACAAATGCTGCGCCGCCGGTAGAAATACCCCGTTCTCTTACGCAGTAGTGATCTCCCTGTAGTTGCTCTCCGGACGGTGCAAGCATCGCCTATTCACCTAAAACGTAGTGTTGTGTTACGAAACAATGCAGTCTAATCAAATATATCTCTGATATTACCCGAAACAGTATTACTACCGCCGCCGCTGCTAAGTTCCCGAAATTATTATAAATTCATTGCGACATTTCAAAGAACAAAATGTATCGAACACGGTACACAGTAGATATGGACCGAAATCGTTTTCTTCACACGTTTAATATTTTAGTATGTTTTATAGTAAATAACAGATAACAGCTTGCGTAATAAAAACGAAACTTAATAAAGTTTTAATTGTAAAATAAATATATTTTATTTTATTGTAAAATATAAATAAGACGATTTACGTATTATTAAAATCTACCTCCTTTAAGCGTATTTAAATTGCGAAATAATAAATATTTAATTTTAATAAATGGTTCTTCTTAAAAAAAAAAATGTGATAAATAATATAATAGCGTAATTGAAAATGCCTTTAAAATTATATCATAATCTTAAATAATAATATTTTAATATGTCAGAGGGAAAACATCACTTTTTCAAAACTACATACAAACTAAGATATCCATTTTTCTATTGTACGCTTTTTCTTAATGACCGAATTCGAATCGATCTTTTGAACTCTATTTTTTTTCAATTTGACTTAAAGCTCAGGACCTAAATCTGTAACCTTTTTCTACAGTATCATTATTCGGATAGAGGACACCCAGTGGATCAAATATTTCTCCACTGTGTTCAACTAATCTTGACTGGGTGTCCATTTGGGAAACATACTTAAAAAATGGCCTGACCTGTGGCGAATATTTGTCGCTCGCATGCCGCGATCAAGACAATCTATATCCATAATAAATCCAAATACCACTTAGTCACTGATCGCTGTGACTCAAAAACTAGAAATTTGGAATGTAGGTTCTTCTCATATTATCTTCACCGTGCAACGAGAAAGGATTTTCAAAAATGTTGCGTTTTAGTGGAGTAATTTAACAATAATTATAATATTATTCACCGCCAATACGCATTGTGCGGCGGCACGGAGGCCCGTGGTTTTCTAGCTATCTGCATTAATATTACTTATACTTTTTGTCCGTCGTGTAGATAAGAATAATTGTTCCGAGAAGTTTATCGATAAAAATAATCTCATGCATCGCGCGTACACCAATATAATATTGTACTCCTACTATTTTGCACACAACAATGTTATCCATAATATATTCTAATAAATAGTATTGAAAGTATGAAAAAAAATACACATGGATGAAGCCGGATTATTGTATAAAAAAAAAAAAAAAAAAAAAACGATTTACGAAGCAAAAAAAATATATTGCACTCAACGATAGTACCCATAATATTCTAAAGTAATATTTTTAATATGAAAAATAAATCAAAAATACACTAGGGCGAAGCCGAGTAATTCAGCTAGTATCTAATATAACCCTTATTAATACGTATCTCGTAAAGATTTTTGATTTGTTTGTCTTTTCTAAAGGCGCTTTTCCGGGGCAGCATACTTAAAGTTTCACCTGGCGAGATTCTTTGGATCGGAAAATGATCACCTCCGTAGCGATTTTCGTGGGCGTTGTCGATCCGTTGTTTATTATCAGCATTAATTAATCATTCGTCTGTACGTGCTTTATGTTATGCGATAACTTTTTGCTTGAACCGAAAATAATATTTTACTACCAAACGTTGTTACATATAATGTGTGTGTGTGTGTTGTATTTCCATCTCTGGGAATAAAACTTTATGGCCGCTTCCGATCCCTACACGACAGTCTACTTCGTTACTACGCGTCTTGCGTTAATATACGCGTGCAGAGAAAATAAAAAAAAAACATAATTCGTGGCCAAAATCATCAAAAGCGCCCGTAGATCGATGAAATCGCCGCTGAAAACTCACGGATCTATCGTAAAAAAAAAAAAAAAAAAACCAAAAACACGATTTAATAAATCCTTATAACTATACGTTTAATTTTAAAAATCAAGATAGAAAAATACGGTCTGACGAGACGGCGAGTATTGTGAATTGTTACTTTATCGTTCGAGTCAGATGTAGATAAACGTTTTGCGGGCATAATTCGTACCATCAGAATTCATTAGTTGAAAAACATCATGCAGGGAAAAACTATGTTCTTTTCAATGCACTAGTGTATTTCAAAGTAAATTCAATATTAAAAATTTAAAATGACAAAATACGGTACCGTATTAAATTTAAAGAATAGGTCACTTTAATGCATTAACGAGTAATATTCAAAAATAATCTCAGAATTAAGTGTTTTGAGTCGCTACACTATACTCTGTGCCACGAGAGACCGCACCACTGTCGTGCATCTATTTTTGTCACTTTTGTCGATGCTTATCGGCGTGTCCTGACGGTACAAATTGTGTACAGTCGGTAAATATGGGCGGGTACGAAGTGAAGCGGTCGTTTCTTTTTGCACGCGAACAATTATTGATATCACACGAGTATTCCGTACGCGTTATTGTGTAGGTACAGGCGAAAGTGCGTACCGACATTCGGTTCCCTGAAAGTGTGGAATTTCAGTGGTCGTAAAAAAAAAAAGCAAGCGGTTTCGACTGGTCACCGCGAGGCACGTCCGTGCAAATACGGTGCAGTGCAGTGTTCGTGTTGTTACGACTGCGTGTGGCGTGCGCTTAAAAAACCCGCAAAAACGCACGGAGAGACGAGATGGCCGGACAAAAGCAAAGTGAACCGAACGTTTCGATCGCAGGTAGATAATGACAACGACGACGTTAGATCGAACGCATTGTGTATTGTGAATTTTGTGAATTAAATAAAAAAAAATAATAATTATACTCGGGGGAAATAAAAAAATGACCGACAGACCGACACTCGTCGCTATCACTCGCCGATTGCTCCTCACTCCGATGCACTCGAATGGATCTCGAAAACGGGACGGCGGCCTCGTCAGAACGCGGGAGTATTTCGCCAACGGTTTTTGCGACGAACCCGCAACGATGATTTATCGTCGGCCATTATATTGTTATTATTTTACGCTCGTCGATATAATATTATGTGTATATATATATATATATATATATAGATTACATGCGTATATAAGTATATACTGCACGTCTCGCGCGTATATTAATTTATATTTATTATTAATCGTTCGCTCGCGCGTTTTACGACCCTTAAAACCTCGAACCCTGCCCACGCCGCCCTCTCGCGTCTCCGCACCGCTCCTCTACGTGTACGCACGCACGACAAAACGGCTGCGGATCGTGTCCGTTGCGTACGTACCCCGTAAAACATTAATAATAATCATACGCCCGAGTTTCCTTGACGCTCGGTCAATCTGCAGCGGCGGCGGCGGCGGATGATAAAAGACTCCGTAATGGGTACGCCAATACTATACCCTCTCGTTTCCCTCGAGAAAATCCAGTCGGGTACACCGCCCCGCGCTGTTTTCCCGTCGTTCGGACCGCACGGCCGTCGCTCCGTTTTAAAACGTTACACCCCCCCCCCCCCGGTCTGCCTACCACGATTAAACAAAAAAAAAAAAGAAAAAATACAATAATATTTAAAATAATACGTTCACAGATATTTTTTTACATGCATTTACAACACTGTTAATGTGAGACCACAGAGAAATCTATACCTGCTATTTATATACTTAATATCGGTTTTGGGAAAAATCCGGATTTATCGAAGTTCAAAAATCCGAAATCCGAATTTAGACCGAAATCCGGATTTAGACCGAAATCAGGATTTTGGATTTTGAAACATTTAATTAGTATTGTTTTATCTATAACTTATAATGACGAAATTACTTAAGTTGATAAAATTGTCATTCATGGGGAGAATCGTCAATGGTCTGTTTTTACTCGTGTAGGTACACTCAAAACTACACTACTTACAAACACTCACTTTTTCTACTCTTGTTTTATTATTATTATTATTATTATTATTACATTATTACTGCCGTCGAAAAATATGAAAAATTAGTTATTCGTTTTACTCTTTGTATATTTTTTTTTTTAATTTTTTTTTCTTTATCGATAGACTACTAGGCCTCACCGAGAAGAACTCGTGTGGAAACCTAGGAGTTATCTTCAGAGCCGGGTTAAGGGGGGGCTAAGCGGGCTATAGCCCAGCCCCCCCCAAAAAAAATATTACGAACAATTATAGATAAACAATTTAAAAATATGATTTTAACAATATTGATTTAAAGATATTACATTCGTATTAATCATATTAAATAATTGTTTGTGCCAACCATGTCATTGAATTATATATTAACCTATACCTATAGGCACTTATAACACGCAATGTACTGTCTTATTTCGTTCTATTTTATAATTTTAGATGAGAGGTAACAAACTTGAAATCACAGTATCTCTTCTGTCTGAGAAAAAATAATTTTCATATATAACTGATAAATATAAATTGACATACTATTATGGAAATATATATTTTTTTTTTGTAAAATTAGGGCCTCCAAAATCAAATTAGCTCTAAACCACTTATTTTATTAATCCGGCTCTGGGTGTATTAGTTTAAACACTAATTCACGTATTAAATTTAAAATGCTCAAATGAAATAACTCAGTCAAACAATTAACTGATATTTTACACGGGAATCGACATGTATATTTATTTATTCTTCTCACATTCATATGATCTATATTATGTTTTTTAAATACAGGTCAAGACATATTATGGGCGATCTCGCCGTGCGTTCTATTAAACATTTGGGTTCCTACGAACTCATAGTCTCTTTGAACGCTTTTTTTTTTTTTGGCCATTTTATTGAATGGCTATTAACTGGGTATCTCGTGTTGACTTCATGTTATATAATATGGGTTGAGAGGTTATGTTTTTTTTTTTTTGATTGCAAAATTACTGTTTAAATAGAATTTGAAAAATAGAATAGGGCGATGAACATTGACTTTATAAAAAAACGTAAAAACAGAATAAAAAAAAATAAAAAATAAAAATCCAACTTTACTATTTAATTATAGTTTTGGAGTTTTTTGTTTTTATCGCGTCGGCCACACCATAAAGGGTTCGCCCCCCCCGCCGTGTGTTCGAGACCACTCGATATACCCACACAATACACATACGAGAAAGCTAACGCGACGTCGCGAATCGAGCAAATACGCGTGTGACACGTTTATACGGGCGAGTGTGGTGGTGCGCCCACCACTGACATACCAGCTAGTATACCGGCGAAACGTTATGCGACCGCTACGAACGGTGCGGATCGTCCGGAACACGGTGTATTTTATGCGGTTTTTTTTGTTTTGTTTTGTTTTTTTTTTTTTTATATTCATTTTTCAATTCGCGTTTTTCCACATGACGAAATAGCACCGCTGTGCGTTCTCGGTTTGACGCGAAAACAATGGGTGACGTGACACGTGCAACAGTCCTTTATTGTGAATTCGCCGCCGCTAAATACAGTCGTAGGCACCCGCTACTGCCCACCCGCCAGCCCCCGCGCACAAAGACACGGATGACGAGATCGGATGAGTCGTCGTCGTCGTGGCAGTGTCGCGGGGCGGGGGGATGCGACCTTGCGCGACATTCGATCCGTTCCGACGTGCGTCTCCAAAGGAGCGGTCGGAGATCTACGAATTACCGTTAGTTGAGTGTGTGTGTGTGTGTGTGTGTGTGTGTGTGTGTGTGTGTGTGTGTGTGTGTGTGTGTGTGTGTGTGTGTGTGTGTGTGTGTGTGTGTGTGTGTGTGTGTGTGTGTGTGTGTGTGATGACGCCACGAGCGTTTATAGCTCTTATTATTTATTATTCGACGAGGGAAGGAAAAAAAAATCAATTTCACGTTTTCGAAAACGTTTGCGCTCGTTTTTATTTATTTATTTTTTTGTATTTTAATCGAATACGAATTTGAGCGTGCCGGGGTGATTTATGGACGTCGAATCGCTAGACCGATATTTGCATTGATGGGACCGGTGTGAATACTCGTACGTGGCGCTCGATACTCGTTTCGAATATTATTATAATAAAGATACGATGAAAATCAATACGGGGTTTTTGGTCGGATACGCTGATTTTCTTCGTTTTTTTTTTTTTTTTTTGTGCCTCGCCATTTCCCGAAAGTCGCACCCCGTAGCATTTCAAACTCTGAGCCAATTTTCACTGCTATAAAAGACTTTTCTCTGGATTAAATCGTCGTATGTTACGCTCGAATAGAATGCGACTGATTATAATTCGTCAACGCCAGCGTTTATGTACATGAAAAGTGGAAAAATATAATATATATATATATGTATTCAGTATCATTTGTAGTATGAAAGAAGTGTGATATATATATATATATATATATATATATACATGTTTTTTATTGTATCATCATGATTTACATTACATTAATACAAAAACGCTTTACAGGATTATTTCTTTCTTTCGAAGTAGTATACGAGCGTAATGAACGTAAATAAATATAAAATTGTATTTCAACTCAATTGTTCGTGGTGAAGACTCTCAAAAGCCAGAGAGTCTGCTGAAAACCTATCTCGAACTTTACGTCACGGTGAAACGGTGCGAAATGTTGGAACCCTATTTTCTTTTGATCCTTTCGGGAGACGAGGAGAAATAAATGGTGATTCGATTTTTTCTCGAAGACATTTCGATGATTATTAAAAAAAAAACAAAAAAAACAAAAAAACAAAAAAAATACGGTAGCGATCTTAATGCATCAATAAAGAACACAAATCGTGCACGTTTCATATTATTCATTTTGATTCCAAACGTCCGAAACGCCACGCGACGGGACGCGTTCACAGCCAAACGGTTTGTTCGCAATAATGTTTTGCTTAAAAACACGCTGACCTCGCGGGGTCTGTGCGTTTGGCGCCGTCCGGACGACGTTTTAATAATTTATTCTTCTCCTCTTCAATTTCACTTCCTCAGACCCCGTCTGTCACTCGTCAGTACGTAACGCAGCGTAAACACACACACACACACACATATCTAGCCCATCCGTCGTGGCATTTTGTAAATGTATATACATATATAAATTTATACATTACCCAAGTGTGTATGTGTGTGTGTGTGTGTGTGTGTGTGTGTGTGTGTGTGTGTGTGTGTGTGTTGAATAACGTGCGCGCGGAAACTCGATCCTTTTAGAAGTTATAACCAATGGCCTGCGCGAAACGGACACGTGAAAAACGAGAAACTGTACGACGTGCCGAGGTCCCGGGGTCGCACCCGTTTATCATTAATTACAAAACCGAACCCAGTGCCGAGCGTACGAACAATTCACCATCTATTATACGCGTATGTATCCGTGGATCGTAGAAAGGAGACGGGGTCCAGAGGGGGGGGGGGTGGCCTGATAGACCGCCGTGTGATTACATGTTCAGTGCGCACGTATATAGTACAACTTCATTAAACACACACACACACACACACACACACACACACACACACACACACACACACACACACACACACACACACACACACACACACACACACACACACACACTTACACACACACTTACACACACACACACACACACACACACACACACAGCGTACACACACAACACACAAACACACACACACACGCACACGCACAAACATACACGCACGCACACACACACGCACGCCAAACTCGCCAGTTAACTCCGATAGTAATATCATTATAATAGCCCGTCATCAGCTAATATCGCCCTCGGACCGCGGCGCACCGAGCTGCAAGACTAATTACGACGATATATCGTGACGGCGACGTGTGCGGATTAAACGCAGCTCCTCTCTCTCTCTCTCTCTCTCTTTCTCTCTCTCTCTCTATCTTTCTTTGTATATCATCACGTCTGCGTGTACGATCGGCCGCCGCCGCTGCTCGTTTCTACGCCGCGTTAGGTTGTCGCCTTGTCCGTCGTGTCCTGATATCGGACTTTGTACGGTTGTCGACGTGGCGAAATCGAATGCGATTTTATCGATAGGCGTGGGTTACGGGTGCTGGATCACGCGTATTTCGCCGTCTCCGGTACGCGGCGGGGATTAAATGTAAAAAATTCGGTTTTCAAAATCGAATCGAAGAAACGACGCCGAGTAGTGCTCACTACGACGACTCACGCTTTTCGATCGGCTTTTGGCGGGTCCTAATTCACTCTCTGCTCAGTCTCTGCCCACGCGAAACCGTATAACACTCTACAAATCGAATACTGCAGACGGAGGGATGCGGTGAAGGGTCCGCGTGGTAACTCTCCTATATAGAATTGGAAAAAAAAAATACCGTAAATCCCGAGTATGCGTTGAAATACGTGCGAACATAATATCGAACGAAAATCGTTCGATGCCAGTAATCGAATACCGATCGTGAACATTATCGTAGCGATTATTTGAGTTTGAGAAAGAGCGTTATATTATTTGTCTAATCCGCAATAGAACTACAGTCGACTCTCGGTAACTCGAAGTTTGAGGGGGGGGGAGCGGGAAATTCGACCTACTAAAAATTTCGAGTTATCAACATTTTTTAAAAAGTATGTTTATTTTTAAATTATTTTGCATTAAAAAAAAGTAAAAAAATAAATGTTTTCTTACGTTCCTATTTACATATTATCATTTTTAAAGAATTGGTGTAAAGTTAATTGTTTTTGTTTATTTAAAACATTGTTCTCAATTGTATTTTTTTTTTTTTTAATAATGTCTAGTGGTTTAAATAAATCTTCCATACCTCCATTGCCTTCAATATATTTACGTAATGTTTCTAATGCAAGTGTCGCTTCTTTATTTATAACGGTGGATTGTATTCTTTGTTTGTTTTCAATTTCTTCTTCGTTGTCTTCGTCCAATACATCGGAGATAATATCGTTCTCAGTCCATTCTACATTCATCGTATAGTTATCAGTAGTTCATCAACTATTTGAAATTAAATTCTAAATTTGGATCACAAAATTCGAGATATCGAAAACTTGTCAAATTAATTCTCGAGTTAACAAGATTATTTAAACGTTGAGTGTTATTGTTATCTGAAGGGGAATATCAATTATTCGAGATATCGAAAATTTCGAGTTACCAAGGTTCGAGTTACCGAGAGTCGACTGTATTTGAGTGAAAAAATAAACGATATTTCTATATTGTATTCTATTATAAACATAGTTTTTGTGGACGATGTCATGGATTTACCGTTATAAAAGTGTAACGCTAAAGGTTTGTTCGAGTTTATGCGAGTTTATACGCCGCCACTTGTTTGTTCGACACGAGTATGCGGCCATAAATAATTTTATGACTTTACACCACTGACTACATATATTTATACGGTTTAGTCGTTGTACCGCCCGACTTGATTAGGTGACCCGATACAGTACAGAAGACAAATCTAGAGTATATTTCGTCCAGAAAATATAACACCTAGTTATTATGGGCAGAAATTAAAAATTGTATTTTAGACTACAGTGTGTGTGTGTGTGTGTGTGTGTGTGTGTGTGTGTGTGTTTAACCCAATCTAGGATATTAAAATAAAATATATATTACAATTTAAGGCTGACATCTTCATCTTCGTTCAGAATCGTTTTTTTTTATAATATAAAATAATTCCAAAATCTATCCAATAATGCCAAATCTAGCAATGAATCTCGTGTATCCCACCCAACTACTGTATCCTGTACTTACCTTACAATGATTTATCATTGCATTCAAATGTAAAGTACCATACAACTAAACTATCGTAAACCAGGTGATCCCATGATAGAAAGTGCTATACACTCCTCACCATTATCTTGTCCGAGGAGCGAAGCGACGAAGGACGAACTTCCACCACCATTATCTTATCGGCTTTTTTTTTTTTACTTTCATTTATTTTTGATGATTCAAGAGACTGTCCGGAGTGTTGTTTATTAAATCATAATTTGATTATTTTTAGGACGAAAATTAAAATTAAAAAAAATAAAATTACCACGATTCAACGTAATTGTTAAAAAAAATATTAACCATGTAATTTATAGTACGTTCAACTTTAGTGAAATTATTATCTGCATTATTAATGTATAATTCGTGGCAATGAAGACTGAATGTTATAATATTACATACACTCTATTTCGGGGTATCAAACCGCTATAATCCTCGATTATTATTGAAAAAAAAATCTGTCGGCACGATAACGTTAGAAATCAACACACATTCATACACCTATAAAGTTGTTTGATGTTCACATATGTTTTACAAAGGAGCTTTCGTATAGCGAACCAAACGATTCGTGCGCCGACAATGACGGTTTTTGAAAACTATAGTACAACTGACTCGGCGGATTCGCCAACGACAGAAGTAGTATATATTCGCACCGTGTATGATTCCAGTCGTGATAACTAAAAACAATCGTTTTATATTAATATTAGAGAGCTGTGAAGGATGAAATAACTTTCGAAAGACCAAACGAAAAAGTGAGTCACACATACACCACAAATACACCTGAAGAACCTGAAGAAACCCCATGTACATGCTCAGATGAACATTCTAAGTATTTTTTTTTTGGTTATTTAACGAGGAAAATTTACGTAAATTTACTACACATTTGGTAATTTTTGTATGTCACATTAGGGGCACCCCAAGAAACTCCACGCGTCCTTTTTTTCGTGAACTCGTAATTATTATTGTGTTTGGCTATACTACGTATACTCTCAAACAAATTCTTAAATAAAGAAACAAAACACTTTTTTTTTTTTCGGTTTATCATTTTGGTTTATTTTTTATCTAATAGTTCTAAACTGTTGTAGTATAATATTATAATAGTTACTATTTGATATTATAGGAGCTCGTATGACAAATAAAATTATAGGGGTTGTTTACCGATCTGTCGGCGCCAGTGACGTCATTTCAGTTTTTGTTACGGCGGAGCAAACTTTTTGGTAGGCCTATAGGTACGACTAAAAAAAAATATTGACCACTTCGCTTCGTAATTGATTTGTGTTAGGATTTTTATCAAATTCAATGACCATATAATACCATTTGGCACGAGTAGCCTTAGTTTTTCGCGATAAACTTCATTTGTTCATCGAAGTATACCCTCATAAAAAATGATTCACTGATAATACCGTATACACTGGAACCTCGAGTATCCCAACTAATTGGGTCCACACCTAGTTCGGAAACGCAAAAGTTCGGATATTGGAAATAAAAAATAAAAAAATGTTTTTTTTTTCAAACAGTTAAATACTTTATATTTATTATTATTATTATTATTACTATTACTAATATTTTATCAGTACTACATACATTAAATTATTCAAAATACATTAGGTACATGCGTAGGAACATATTATTATTATGTTTATTTTATTTTTTTGACAAAATTATCGATTTTTATTTGCAACGCGTTTTTTTGCAGCCAGGTCTCGCAAACGTTTAAGACGAATTAATTGATAAGCCCGTTACGTTTTGATTGTCTCCTTACGATTCACACTCGTACATTAATAAATAGGGCTAGGATTTTAATGACCCAAAAAACCTAAACAAATTACATTAAAATAACCTAAAAATGACCTTAAAATAACCTAAAAATGACCTAAAAAAATGCCCAAAAGATAAAAAATGATTTTAAAATATTATAAAAATGCATTATAAATTATAATTTATAATTATTAATTATTGTTTATTAATTAATATTTTTTTAATAATAATATATGTAGGTATGTATACCATGGTAATAAACCAAAAGCAAAAGTAACGATGAATTCGGTAGACCGACGGCCGCGGAAACGACTGCTTTAAACGAGTTTTAACGTTCGCATAACAGAACGTTCGGATACTCTAATATTGTGTTTCGGACAATGGAAGGTTCGTAGGGTTAACGGAGGTTCGGATAACCGAGGTTCTACTGTAATTCTTTTAAAAATCGCGAGATTCATTCAACGAAACGGCTCGGTATCGCGGAAAATAACGACGTTATTCACTCGGCCGCTAACGTGTGATATTTGGTCGGCTTATTGTTTGTTTTCCGTTACTTTCGCCTGTATAACCGATTAGCACCGCGCAGCAAAGGTCCGTTGGCGTGTTGCCCAAAAGATAATACGACCGACGGTCGTATCGTTCCGTTTGCGCGGCGGCGGCGGGCCGGACGAAAAACTCGCGTTTAAGCGTAGGCGTAGGCTATGTTTATGACTCTCTGTCGTATCGTCGAGATTTGAATTTATTCGTTTCGTATTCGAAAGCGATAAAGCCACGCTACGACGGCGATACGGGGCCGTCACTCTCGTTTTTCGACGCGGCGCTAGGGTGAAATGAAAATCGTTTTTTTTTTTTTTTTTTATTGTAAAAGCGCTCGCACGAAAATATTGAAATATTTATTTCCTTTTCAAACAGATAAACGCCTCGTCGAACGAACGTGAATTTATTTGCACGGTCGTCGTGATAAATTATATTCATAAAGAGGTAGCGTAGAGTATACGCTGTGATATAATATTTTTATTTACAGCGAACGAAATAGCGTCAAAAAAAAAAAAAAAAATAAAATAAATAAATCAATAAATAAATAAATAAATAAATAATAATAATAATAATAAATAAATAAACAAAAATAATGATAATAATAATAAACAAAAAAAAAATCAATGTAGAACGAATGAGACGTGAGCGATGAAAAATGAAAATCGCTTTTTTAAACTCGGAAAATTTTTTTACGACTTGATTTCGTTACAGGTCGAACGCACAGAGTGAGAGAACGAGAAATTTAGGTTGTAGTCACACATTTAAAATAAATCGTCGAATGAAACGCAGTGAAATCGACATTGAACGACGCTGAGCGTTGTCGATCATCGTTTGAATACTTCGGGAGAAAAAAAAAATTAGCGAATCTCCGGAAGTTACACTTTCGGGGTCGCACTTTGAATGAGCCGAAAAAAAAAATCGTTGTGTTTTATATCGTCGCCGTCTAAATTTATCAAAAAACAAAAAAAAAAAAAAAAAACCAAAATTGGTTTCGAATACTCGACAAAACGTGACGTAAACAAACAAAACACTGTCGCGACCGGGGAAAAAAATCGGATTTTCGTCTAACCCGTTCTTTTCCGCCGTCGAACTTGCGAGAACAGTTTGACCGTGTCGACCAATAACACGGTATAATACACACCGAGGCATCGATTCAAACAGAGTCCGCGTGCTGCTGTCGATCGCGATGAAACTGTCCGACGTGTATGGAGTGTGCCACAAAAACGGACCAACTAACGCGCCAAAATTGCAAAAATGATCAGTGAACTTACTTAAGACGTGTCGTCCGTTGCCACTCGTAAAATCGTTGCGTACCGTCCGCATACAGCTCTTCAACGTTCACTTATTCAGTGCTACAGCCGTCGAAAAACGAACAAAACCCGCCGTCATCATGGTCCAACTCATCACCGACGCCGCCGATTTATGTACTAAATCGACTGATGCTAAAGATAAATTAGTCATCATTGACTTTTTTGCCAAACGGTGCGATCCATGCAGATCGATAGCTCCATTTATTGAGAAATTAGCAGCCGAATACCCAGATTTAGTGTTGTTGAAAGTAGATGTAGACGAATGTGAAGAAGCCGCAATCGAATACAACATCCAATCAATGCCTACATTTGTCTTTTTAAAATCGAAAAAAGAGGTTGTTCGATTTTCTGGTGCTAACAAAAACAAATTAAAGGAACATTTAATTCAAATATTCAATTGTATGATTGAAAATCCAATCTATTGCTTTGGGATCGCAGCTATGAATGAAAAATTAGAAAATTAATAATATTTTTCCCATTTATAAATAGAACGGTGCAATATGTCATTCAATATTGATGGTCTAATGGTACAAAGTATGTACCTACAATATTAGATATAGGTATATAATGTACTAGGTACACTTATATGATTGTGGATGTAAGAATATAAAATAATGAAAACAATTCAACGAACTGTACAAAATCACGACACTGTTTGTTTAATATTTTTAAGGGGGCTTTAACTGCAAATTATTCATTTTGGTGGGATAAGCCCCCATTATTCTTCCCCCCGATCTCCGAATATGCTCGCCACACGTGCAAGCAGCTTTATCTGAGAAACCCTGTTTATGTGAAAGGTTTATGTTACTTCTTTCCCGGTCAGTGCGGATCCTGTTGAGCGTGCACCGAGTAGGTCGAGGAAGATCAAAACCAGGAGGTTTAGGCCCTCCGCACACGGTAAAACTGTTTTGCAACGAGAATCTCAAATCAGTTGCGCGAGAAACCGTTTGACGATTTTGCTTGTCTAGCGTAATAGGAAACCGCACACTTGTCGACCAAAACCAAATCGGTTTGTAATCAGTTTCCAACTGGTCGCGTGCAACTGCGCTTGCAGGTCGAATTTCGGTTTCAGTTGCATTGAAATAAATGATTAATTTATTACTTAAAATGTATTGAAATTATTATTTTATTATTATAATTATTATATAATACCTGAATATTATATTTTGATAAATTGATAATTCATTCACAATGAATGAGCAGTTGGCAAACATTAAATTTGTCGAGGAGGTAGAAAAGTGCGAACTTTTATATAATAATTATTATAATCTTTCTGGATACTTGGGTATCAGTTTGATTCAGTTGTTCTGCTGCTATAAACAGCCTGCATTTCATATTTTTCTCTATATATGGATGGGTCCAATGTTCCCTTCGTACTAATTTTCGTTGTCTACGGTACTGATAGTAGTCAATTATGTTACAATCTTCATCAGAACTACTCGACATATTGCAAAAGTTTAATGTTTAACAATAAAAAACGTTGAAAAACTTTGAAAAAACGCGCGTTCTTTCCCAACATCAATTCGCATGCAACTGCGTACACTGCAGGTCGAAATTCGATCGAACTCGTGTGCGGAGTAATACATAAATTGATTGCACAACAATCCCTCACGCGACTGATTCGAGATTCTCGTTGCAAAACAGTTTTACCGTGTGCGGAGGACCTTAGTGTTAGGGTCGGCAATCAGGGAGTTGTTTTTGACACCTGATTCTTGGCCGTTGGTTTTCTCACAGTTCTCGCGGGGTCGCACGATCTTGGGTTTCGTTCCGAATCGGGTGCCTTGATTTGAGCCTTATAGGGGGGTGACCGAAAACGTCGTTGTATTACTACGCTATGCGCGTCCACGCCGTCGTGCGACCGACCGAATCGTCTACCGGTCGGTAAACGGTTTTCGACGATTTGCGAACGTTTTAAACGACCCGCCCGAAACGGCGGGGACGACGACTTCACGTCCGCGAGATATATTTTCATTTGCCTTTGTGCGTGCACTCGGCGAGCGTTGCACGGTCGGCCCCGAACGGTCGGTTATTGGTTTTTCGAGTGTAGTGTCGGAAAACGCGGGGAAACGACGAAAATAACGAAAACAACGCGTGTGGCGAAGTTTTTCCAATTCCTTCGAAAACACTCGACGCGTCGTCGGTGCGCGACGAGTGCGTCGACGGCGAGCGCTCTTAGTGTTTGTACAACGTTTCCAGCGCGGATCCAGAACGCTCGGTTTGTTTTGCGCGCTTTGAAAACGGTCGTATTTTCACGCTTTTAATAAGTCCGGCTTTGCGAGATTAGGAAAAACCACGGTTTTCCGGACCGACTGACAGAGTGGTCCGTCGCGCTCCTCGACGCGTTCTGTTTGTCGACGAGAAAGAAAAACGAAACAATCGTATGATATCGTACAATCGTCGTTTGAGTATTATAATTATTATTATTAATATTATTATTATTAGGGCTCCTCGGAAATTAACGATCTTACAAAAGTACTAAATATGCATGCACTTTTGTGATTAAAGAGTACAAATATGATTTGAAAATATGCACTTATATTTTTTTATTTTTTTTTTTTACTCGGAATAGTCGATTACACAAATATTGTATTAAACTATCAATATAGTACAAAGCAAAGTAATAAATTACAATGAAATAGTGAATTCTGATTTTTAATTCGTAATCATAATTATAAAAAAAAAAATAAAAAATGTTTTTATCGAGTTTCATTTATACATCTGAAATGTATAAGTTAAAATTTAAAATCCACAAAGAATTCAATTAAAAACGTATTTAAATTCAATTGCATAAGATGTAATTTCGTTCTTACTCTCAAATGTGTTTCATGGACCATTGAAACCACTAAACATTTTTTTTAAACATTTTCAAAATTGAAAGATGGCCGATTATCATCCACAAATAAAGTATTATACTCTGAAAATATACGTAGTAGGTACTTGTAATTAGCGCATATTTATATTGTTTATGTTATATTGTATACATATTTCATATAAGGCTTCAAAATTATAGTTTTTAATATATTGTATTATTGTGTTATGTTTTGATTTCAAATTGAAATTTAAAAAGGACGAAACGAGAATAAATAGTGAAAACTCAATGTGAATGCATTTCGTTTCTAATTTTCCAAATTTTTAGTCTAAATCATCATAAATTATGAAATATGCTCTAAAAAATTGTAAAGTTAAGAAAAATGCTCTATAAATATAAAAATCACTAAATATGCAATAAATAATACGCACTGTACATTTTTGATATATTTTTCGTTGTATCGCGAAATGAATTTCTAGCTCACTTAACGATAAATCTCATTGTCCAAAAACACCATGCAAATGCAACAACTTCCGAGCCATAATTGTTATTATTTCCCTGAAGTCACGGGAAACTCGTTCACTCGTAAAATGGAATCGCTTTCGTTTCGGATGCGGCACAGACGTGTTGCACCGTATTTTCTAACCGCTGTACATTTTCCCGATGCCTTAATTGCCCGACACCATTTGCCCGACATTACACTTGCCCGACAATACATTTGCCCGACACTACACTTGCCCGACAATACATTTTCCCGACAATCTCAAATTATATTATAAATAAATATGTGTCAAAAATTATTCAAAATTAATAAATATTCATATTAATAAATAATAATAATAATAATAATAAAATAATGAATTAGTGATAAAATATTGTAATAATCAGTATTACGTACAGTAAAAATATGTAAAATATCGGGTAAATGTTTTGTCGGGCAAATGAAGTGTCGGGCAAATGTAGTATCGGGCAAATGAAGTGTCGGGCATATGGAGTCGGGCAATTGAAGTGTCGGGAATTCGAGTATCGGGCAAACATATCAGACCCAGGTAATCGTCACTGTACATATCATAATATGACCGGTCGTGATATTACGACGTACGCGGTATAAAAAATTAAATTTCAATGAAAAAAAAAAAAAAAACTTAACCAATTTATGTTCTGCCGCCGTTGTGAAAGTACAAGTTTGAAAATTGCAAAGTTATGTTTTTTTTCGCCGTGCGGACCCCCCGCCGACAGACGAGGAAAAGTTTTAAAACAGATCGCTCGTACTCGCAGCTTTTCGGTTAAAAGTTGCGTGGCGTAAAGTTTGAAAAACTACCAAAAAACACACACACACACACAGCGCCAAACCCTCATACGTCGACGGCGAACGAGTCAAGTTTCTTTAGTCCAGGAAAATGAGAAGCGAAAATCGTTACCGCGTTGATGACCGGCCGGAAAATTCACAGAACGTTCGGCCGCTCGGGTCGCGAATCGATCGTTCTCGGTCCGAAATACCACGAAATCACCTGACCAACGTCGTCGGTTGATGTAAACGCGATGATGTTTACACGCCGTTTACTTGGCATTCGGGTCGAACGGCGGGCGACCGATCGTGAAAATCAACTCTAACGTCGCGTATGAATTTCGCGCGTATTTTGGCTCTGAAACGGCAATAATATTTGATTATAAAGCGAATCGCCCCACGAGTCCGACTCTGGGACGGGTTAGAAAGGTTTAGGGTTAAGGGAGTAGCTCCTCACTTTTATTCGCAACCCTTTTATAGTTTTTCAAATGTGAAATTGTTCTTTGTACTTTTCTTCGTATAGTACACAATGCAAATTCGATTTCTATTAAATCGTTTTGTAGCAGATATGACGCCCACAGATATGTCACTCAGGGGGGGGGGGCAGACAAATTGTGACTCGTAAATTACAAATATTAATTTTACGAGTAGGTACATATAATTTATAAATAATATACTCGTAATTAACGGTACAATGATTGTCGGAGAGTCACTGAGTGCCCTAGTCGTGTGAGACCGACTTCATGTAAAAAAAAAAACCTCCAGTTTTGTAACTGACACGAAAAATCTCAGGGGGGGGCAATGACCCCCACCTTCCCCTCTCCGGGCGTCTCTCTTTTGTAGTTTGATTCAGAAACACGATGTAAATTTCAAATCGAGTGTAACGTGAACATAATTTTCATTCAGAGGTGACGGAAGTCGTGGAATTTTTCGGAGAAAAACGTAGCCATTCTAAAATTTACATACGTCCCCCGTGCGTTTGTAATGCTTTTCGAATAGTCGACACTTACTCACGCGGTCGAGTGTTTTTTTGCACAAATCGTGTTAAAACATGATAATATCGTGTTATCACGGTTAAACCGTACCTCAAAGCCTGTAGCGACGACTTTCACGCCGAGTCTCGATTACAGCAACACGTTCGTACGAGTAACACTAAGTACGCGAGTACACCCTCATTTTATTATTATTATTATTACTATCATTATTATTTTTATCGTTATAATATCATTATAATGCTCGCCACCGCAGAATATCGTGCGTGCCCAGTGTAGTTGTATCGCGTGATTCGAAGCTACACAGACGACTTTCTGATTTGAATAATAATAATAATAATAATAATAATAATAATAATGAATAGAAAAAAGCACATAAAAGTAGAGAAGTTCCGAAATAGAAGCGGAAACATTCGGTGAAAATCGTTCTTAAACGTACTGAGTATAAAGGTCGGTTTACACGTTCAGTTTTACTTGCGCAAACTGGCTCGTACACATCTGGTTTGCGCAAATATTTCATGGTGTAAACGGATATTTGAAGACGAATTTGATTTGCACAAATGGCTCGTGTGAACTCAGGAACCGCTAGGAAATAAAACCGAGGTTGGCGCAAGTGTAGACCAATATTTGGTCACAATGATCGATAGTTTGTGCAAGTATGAGGCCGAGAAAATGGATTTTCTCGTGCACGTGTCTTGTTTTTTGATTGCTGGAGCGACTAGAGATAGTAAATTAACGTAGGCGTTTTCATCCATTCGCAAATATGCTCTAAAGTCAGTAGGCTCATTTATAATGATTCTCCGAGTGAATTAACATGCGAATGTTTTTTTTTTCTTTTTAGTAACCGATCTCTTGTCCATTTCTTTTTCGACTTTCTTTGGTTCTCATTTTTCTTAACATAAGCAACTGCGTATGCCGAAATTAAGAGCAACTCCTCTTCATTCGTTGAACACATTTCGTCAAAATTACCTGTATGTGATTTAATGACAGAGACAAATCGACGGCTGAATGCCGATACATAACAAAAACAGTGATAATCAAGTGATAAGCAATAAGTGATATTAGTGCCATTCTCTTTAAATGTTCGAAAAGACCATCCAGCAATCGCTAAAATTACACTCAGAAATTTGATGGGCTTATCGACGACTTATCTATGAGAACGTGCTTTTTCTACTTTAATTTATTAAAAAAATAAATATAGGAATAAACTGAATGTTGAGAGTGATTAAAGACTAAAACTAACAAGTTTTAATCCAGATATTGACTTTCTCGTGAAGAACAAGCAATGTCAAAAATCACATTAAATTGTTTATCTTGTGATAAAGTTGAATTAAGTTTTTTTCAAACAATTGTTTTAGATTCTGAACGAAGTGAAGAATGTATTGATTTTACTATGATGTGTGTTTTTTTTTTTTTTTTTTGTTTTTTTTTTTGTTTTTTTTTTTTTTTTTTTGTTTTTTTTTTTGTTTTTGTGTCTGTGTACACCATAACTACTCGAAATAATGCTTCAATTTTGAACTTCAGGGTATGTTTTCGGTGGCAAAACGAATATCGGAGGTACCTTAGAGAGGTCACAAGTGAAAATTCCCAAAAGTTTTCAAATGCCACTGGAAAAACAAACAAAAAATGAGGAAAAACCGGTACTTTTTGTGCAAAACCCGTTTTCGACGAAATCGATTTTTTTATTTAGCCGTTACTCAAAAACCAAAAATTGTAGATACTTGAAATTTTCACCAAATGTTTATATTGAAATCATCTATACGTGGTAAAATTTTTGAACACTTTTGACTTTTATTGAGCTAATTATAGACAATTGAAATTTTCAATTTTTTTAAGTATTTTTTTTTAAAATAACGATAAAATTTTTTTTTTTTGCCAGAAAATCTTGAAAATTTAATACAAGGTTTCTTATAAGTTGTTCCATAACTGATAAAAAAAAATCCAAAATCGTAAGTCACAATTTTTTTTTATAAGTGCTCAAAGTTCCAATTTATACGAAATATGTAAAAATTGCGAAAATTTGCAAATAATTTTGTTGTTGAAAAATCGTAAAATTTTTTTCTTTTATAACTAAGTTTTGAAAATTTGGTACAAGGTTTTTCATTAGTTTTTCTTCAATTATCTGCAAAAAAAACTCTACCGGATTCAGACAAAAAAATTTTATGAGTGTTTGAAATTTAAATTTTTACAAAAACACGTTAAACAACGGTTTAGCCTCAAACGATTTTTGCTAATTGTCTTTTTTTTCAAAAAGTATAAGTTGTAGAAACTTGAAAATTTTATCAGTTGTTTATATTGGCATTTTCTTTATACAATTTTATTTTCAAAAGATTTCACTCATTTTTAATCAATTTATAGGCATTTGAAATATTCGATTTTTTTTATTTTTTTTTTTATAAATGTTGATAAAAAAAATGTAGCTCGGACGAAATACTTGAAAATTTAATAGAAGGGTCCACATAAGTTGTTCTAACTCCCATTCAAAAATTATAAAAATACATAGGCACAAAATTTTTTTATAAGCGTTTATAAGTGCTAATATTGACAAAATTCGTCAAAATCATGTATATTTGCTATGTATTTTGCAGTTGAAAATTCATAAAATTTTAAGTATTCAAAACTAAGAATTGTAAATTCGGTACAAAGTTTGACATACGTTTTCCTTCAATTATCTGTAAAAAAATTTGCACTGGAATAAAATCAAAAGTTTTTATGAGTGTTTGAAATTACAATTTTTTCACATAATCGCGTAAAATAACAATTTAGGCATCATTGATTTTTGATATTTGTTCTTATTCAAAAAGTATAGGTCGTAGAAACTTAAAACTTTTACAAAATGTTTAAATAGGCATTTTCTTTACATAGTTGTATTTTCAAAATATTTCGTTTATTTTTTAGCTATTTATAGGCATTTGAATAATTCGATTTTTCTTAGATTTTTTTTTATAAAAGTCGATAACAATTTTTTGGCCCTACCAAATCGCTTGAAAATTTAATAGAAGGTTTTGAATAAGTTGATCTAAGAGTGATTCAAAAATTATTCAAATACATAGGCACAATTTTTTTTTATAAGCAGTTGAAGTTCAAAAATCGACAAAATTTGTCAAAATCACGAATATTTGCAAATTATTTTGTAGTTGAAAATGTATAAAAATTTTTGTATTCAAAGATAAGAAATGAAAATATTATGTAATATCACAGCTGATAAAGATAATTAAATAGATTAAGTTTATTATAATATAATCAGTAGCTGACAGCTGTTCTATACAAAATATTGGTAGATTGTAAACACAAGGTGTATAACGTACCTTTACATGGTTGAATAGAACGTTACTAACTTCCAATTTCCAGTTATTTTAATGTGTGTATCAGTTCCATAAACATGCGGATTTTATATATTATTATTAATTATTAATATTTAAATAGACGTAGCCACGGAGCATTCAGCATATATGGACGGCGGGGTCGGGTGGTGCCGTCACGATAGTGCATTTAGGCAAATAATATGGTATTTACCTACGCCCTATCTATGGACATCCTGGTTTGTCCAATGCTCACGAGCAGAAGTCACATGAATAGACAAATGTAAATTTAACCCAATCTAGGATATTAAAATAAAATATATATTACAATTTAAGGCTGACATCTTCATCTTCGTTCAGAATCGTTTTTTTTTTTATAATATAAAATAATTCCAAAATCTATCCAATAATGCCTAATCTAGCAATGCATCTCGTGTATCCCACCCAACTACTGTATCCTGTACTTAACTTACAATGATTTATCATTGCATTCAAATGTAAAGTACCATACAACTAAACTATCGTAAACCAGGTGATCCCATGATAGAAAGTGCTATACACTCCTCACCATTATCTTGTCCGAGGAGCGAAGCGACGAAGGACGAACTTCCACCACCATTATCTTATCGGCTTTTTTTTTTTTTTATTTTCTTAATTTTTTATTCCTTATAACTTATAATATACATACATGTATATTATATATATATTATAATTTTATGAAAACGTATATTGGTATACTATGGATGGGCCTCAAATATTTTTTTACAAAATTAGTGGTCCACGAAACTAAAAAGGTTGGGAACCACTGTTTTAGAGCATAAATAATAGTTTTTAAATTAAATTTACATTGTCTTGAACAATTTCGAAAAATGGATTTATCTGGTTGTTGCAGCAAGCCCTTCAATTCATCTCGAAAAAATCTCCGGGCCAAAAATATGATGTGGGGGGGGGGCTGCATAGATACGACCGTCAACGGAAGTTTTACTGTATATATTACACAGCCGCCGATGCCGCCGCGACGTTTCGAAAAACAATTTTTTCTAATTCGCGTTCCGTGCCCGCCGTGTGACGACTCCGCGGCGAGGTTCTCGCAGGTCGACGACACTGACGTTTCCCGGCGATTCGCACAAACGGGTTAAATTTGAGTTTTTCCACCTGTGCGCGGTCGTGCACTCGACTATATATTGCGATATTGTTCGCGACGTCGTCGTCATTAAAATCATTAAGCCGGGGCGCGGAGTGCGCGTGCGCGTCGGATACGCCGACGGAAAGTTTCTCGCCCCGCGAAACATAAATCTCGAACGACTCTCCGTCTCGGGATTAGATTAAACACACTCGCGTCGTTTGTGCGTTTGAATAATAATAATAATAATAATAATAATAATAATAATAATAATAATAATAATACTATAATCAAAGGAAACGCGGCGGTTCGGCAATTTATTATTTTCGTGTACCCCGAGCGTGAACCGCTCCCGCGTGAATCGACGCTTTTTATTATTCAAACGACTCGCGACCGTATGTAACGACTGACTCGCACAGTTATTATTATTATTATTATTATTATTATACAGACGGACGATTTAATTTCATTTCGCCGTACGTCTCATTTAAAAAGGTCGTGCCCCCGGCACAACGAGACTCCTCTGACCGGCGTGATACGCTTCGAATCCCTGCCGGTCGCGAGTTTTCGTTTATCCGCCGTGCCCACCCGCGCTACGCCCCTGCCGACCCGCACCCGCTCGTCGAGCGGACGTCCGCGCGCGTCTCACTTCGATCGGTCCCGACAAAATGTGACACGCAAATCTCGTGTTTCGAAAAACGCTTTTTTTTTTTTTCTAAATGTTTTAAATAATACGATTCTAATAATATTAGCGCCACATAAGGATTATTACATCCTGTGAAACTATGTTATCAATCTGTACTTGAGCCTACCAGGCGTTTATCCAAAGAAATAAACAAATATATGAGAAAAACGTAAAAAAAAAAAAAATAATAATAATAATAATTCTATAACAGTGCATTTATTTTCAAAATAACTTTTGCGTGCGACGGATAAGTGCAGTGGCAGCTAGTACCTAAATGTATAATATTAATGGCCAAAAAAAAAAAAAAAAATAGAAAAAAACTGAAAACGAGCTTTCACGATTTGATTTTTTTTTTTTTTTTTGCAGATTTTACACCATAGTGGGCCCGAAAGTGTTGCGTCCCAACTCTGAGTACCATGTAGCCGTGAGCACACAAGGAACCGTGTCGCCTACCACCGTGGTCGTGGACGTCGGCGGTAAACAGGACAGCGGAGGCGTTTTAAAAGTCACGCAGTTCGTCAAAGTCGACCCGTATTCGACCAGAATAGTGAGGCTTGAGGTGAGTGTGTGTTTGGCAAAAGTTTTTTTTTTTTTTTTCTGCACACCAAAACGCGTTAGACATAACTCTCGGTAGAACCTCTGGCGAATCGACGTCGACGGTCCGAGTAGAAGGGAAGAGTGCGATTTTTTTCCCTTTATTCTTTTTCTTTTTCTTTTTTTTTTTTTTTTTTGCCAGCGCATGAAAAAAAATCGGAAATTTGACTTTAGAAAAAAAGTCCATTTAACCCAGTTAAATTTAACGTAAAGCCGAGCAAGTCATTAGGAAGAAAAAACACTATTTTTTGACAATTATTTTAACGCGATGATTCGTCGTTTTTTTTTTTTTTTTTAATATGCACGCGTAATTTTTTTACGTTCCCCTCGTTCACGGTGCCAAGTGATATTCACGGAACAATAGTGATAAATAGCCCAGCACGTAAATCGGAAATATCGACGTTATCGGGTAAAAAACATTTACGAACGAGATACATTTAGTCGGTTGACGAATTGGAGAAAAACGGTGTTATTAAACCAAAAATAGCGTATTCGACAACTGGCCGCATACGATAAGACGAAAGAGGAGCTCGTCGAGTGGCGTGATCGAAATCGATATTCAGTAGTCAGTCGATAATTCGAACCTCCATAATTCGAAATACTCCGTAAATCGAACTAAACGCTTGATCTCATGAGAAAACCTCTGTAATTAGAAGAAAATACATGTAGGTAATCGGTCACCTCGATAATACGAAATATCTGTCGGTCGTATACACACTCTACAATTCGAATTTTTTTTTTTTTTGCCAGTACCTCTGAAATTCGAATTTCCTTGTGAATGATAAATTTATAATGTACAATGTACGAATAAAAACGTTAAAATTTGTAAACAGTTTAGATTTTACACTGACGTTTTGCCTAAAATCGTTGATCACTAAAAACATTGTTTTTTTGTTTCTTTAAAATTCAAAACGCCCGTTTCGAGTATCTTTGCCGTGAAAGGAAAATTACCCGTAGTGTGAAGTACGGCCTTTTTCGTTTTAATTATAAAAACAAAATATAAATAGTTGAATTCAACGTTAGAATATGGATTTAAGTCCAATTTAAAATGATTGAAGTTATAGCCGGCAGCCAGGCGAGTACACAAGGGGTGGGGGTTTAGGGGATTAACCCTCCCGCCCCGAAATTTCAGGAAAGGTATTCAGTGTTTAACGAAATATAAGCGGTTTCTATCAATGAGGGTGATATTAGATGAAAATATGTTGGTTTCATTACTATTTATTAGTTTATTGCTATATTCTAATTATTGGCATTTCTAATTTTAAAATTGATACGGCGAATACGCAAAGGTCTTATTTTTATCGTAAAATTTTTTTTATAAAAAAAAAAAAAGAAAATAATGAGAAATAAATAATTTTTTTAATTGATATAAAATTGTTTATATATAAATATGAAATTATACAACCTTAAACCTCCCCCAAAATATTTTTTCGTGTACTCGTCTGCCGGCAGCTATACACGGACGTCGGACAGGTCGGATTTAGCGGTAGTGCTCACAAAACGACCCCGTAGTACGTCCCGCGCAAATTTTTAATATTTCAAAATTCCCGAGCGCGTCAAAGTGTCGACCAGTCGCCACGTGGAACGCGTTCGATCCGAAACGATTTTCTGATCTATATAAAAATCTTTGGTTTCCGCACGCTTTCTCTAGATCGGCGACGTCGGCCCCGGCAACTACAACCTGACGGCCCGCGGCACGGGCGGCTTGGAATTCTTGAACACCACCGCGTTGGAGTACGTGCACAAGAGCTACTCGGTGTTCATACAGACGGACAAGGCCATCTACAAGCCGGGACACAAGGTGCAGTTCAGGGCGATCGTCCTGAACTCGCACTTGAAACCGACCGTCACCGGAGCTCTGGACATTTTCATTACGGTGCGTATACACACGTCGTCATGGCGATGGGTTAACCCATTTATGCCCTAGGTTAAAAATTTTTTCAAATTTTAATTTTTCACCTTTTTTTGTATTATACCTAAAGTCGATAAAATTGAAAAAAAAAAATTCAATCCTCTACAAGTTCTTAAGTGACCTATATTTAGGACACTGGGAAAAATTAGGTGCAGTAAAAAAAAATAGAATATTACGATACAATTAAAACATATTTGAATGAATTATTTATTTATCATTTTGATTTTATTTACATCGCATTAGCATAATAAATAATAATTATTATCAATATAATACGTAAGTTTATATAGATAATTACATAATTTTAATGTTCCAATTTCGTGGGTTTTTTCTATGGGTTTTTTAAGTAAACAGTACAACTTTTAAGATTTGACTTGATTTTTAATATGACACAATTGAGTATTGGTTAAATTGTAATTATCCCCCCCCTCTCGGACGATTTCTTAAACCATCACTGTCGGTATGTGACGTGTTCGTGACGTTGCTAAAAAACTCGTGTGGAAATTTTTTAAAACTAGACGGATGTAAAGGACACGTCATAATGTACGAAACAAAATGTAAAAATAATTATTCTTTGAATTCGAATTTCACTTGACGTGTTTAGAAAAAGAAAAAAACAATCGCAATATCATTCTTGCAAATTAATTATTAATTCAGTACCTACTGAAACGACTGCGCACGCTTAACGAAACAATGGCGAATAATAATTAAAATATATATTATATTGTAGTCCATAACAATTCATTCAAGACAATTAATAATTAATGCGTTTTTCATCTCTAATCTCTGATGATCTCATTTTTTAAAACAATCTCTTCCGTTATCTGCACTAATCCATAATAACGTATCGTATAATATTTTACAATCCTCTGTAAATACTCGTATATATGTATATGTGATACACTAATCTCTGAAAAGCCCACTCTATTTTTATTTAAAATTACGGGCAAACGTAAATTGCGCCCAATACGTATTTTAGGATGCAATTTCTACGCAGCGAATCGTGCCTGGCGTGCCGTGGCGTATTTTTCAAGTAAATATTATTTGTATGATAGCCACATGGGGTTATCCAAAGAATACTGAGAAGAAACTGATACAACTATACTCCGAAAATGTTTTTTTTTAAATTTTTAGTTTGAAAACAATTTGATAAAATAATAGGTCAACTAATTATGTAAATAATACAATTTTAAATTACCTTTTCGTGCATCGGTATAATGATAAGACATTAATATTAAACACATTCACTATTCAGTCCTACAAGTATATATATATATATATATATATTTTTTTTTTTTACAACGGTTTCATCTGTCGAATTTGTTATGTTTTATTTTTTTTTTTTTGACAGCATTTTGAAATTCATAAAACACCTATATATAATAATAATATCGGTTGATTTCGTTTTCCAATAGCTGACACTACCTATTTTAACATTTGTTGTCATCTTCGCACGTCTACTGCATGATTATGATTTATAATTTTACTGTAGTGTTTTCGTTGTTTCAAAGTTTGAAAAAAAAATGCTTCTTTTTCAAGTCATGTCATCATTTCGTTTCACATGAAAGCGATTCGCATTTTATTTTTAAAAATTTGTGCTTTTCACATTATACATTATTATATCGTAATTTTGTTTTCATCTAATTTAATTATGTAAGGTGTCCATGTTCGAACAACCGTAATACCTATCGTGTTAATATAAGTACCTTATATCGATTACAAATGACAGAACGATGAAAACGATGATACTTTGATTTTTACTTTTTTCAAGGGTTGCAAAAAAAAAAAAAAATTAAAAAAAAAGATTTGAGTGTTACATAATTTAAATTATAAACAGCTTTATTGAATAGGCAATCATTTTTTTACCATAGGACTCAGTGCAAGTATAAGTATTATAACAAAAAAATTCAAAAATCCATGTTTTAAAACTTAAATACTAAAACAAATGACAAAGTTGAATACATATCACTAAACATTGTGTGTGTGTGTGTGTGTATAGATATATTTATAGTCAATAGTATGATATAAGTAATGATTAATTGAAATAGCAAGTTTTAGTATTTTGAATTTGTAACATAAAGAGTTTAAAATTTTAAATGAAAAATAGGTTTAAATTTTAATCAAATAAAAATAAAAAAATTATTATAACATAAATTTCATTAATTTATTTTACGAACAATAATTGTTATTAATTATTAATATTATTATCAATTCATACAATTTATCTCAAAATTTTTAAAACATTTACCAGGACAAAATGCTTTTTTGAAAATCTTAAATAAAACGTTTTAAAAACATGTTTAAAGCATACTGTCTAAAACACGTTGCAACCCTGCTTTTTACACCACTTCATTATGACAGATACTATTGCCAAAATAGAAACGAAAAATTGACGGGCGCGATTTACCATACTTTTTTTACGAACTTAATGTCGCAATCGCCGAAAAGCACATTTAATGTATTCTTTTTTTTTCATTGCATATTCAATCGCGATTTGAACTTTGATTTTGAATAATCCTGTTTTTGAAAGCAAAAATTTCTCGATAAAAATAAAACCTATAACACTCGCAGTTACATTTTTTTTCGATTTCAAATTTCTTTCGAATATAAATACCGCACGGCTCTTAGTCGATTAAATCAAATTACTCGATACGAATTTTAATACTCGTTAGTTATAACCAGGGTCCGCATTGTATAGCATTTGCTAATTATTATAAAATACAGATAAAAATAGTAGGGTGGGCTATGAATTTGTTTTATACACCAGGGACTCTAAATATGAAATTTTATTTTAGTATTTTTTGCGTGTTTGATGCATTTTAGAATTTAAGTGCTATTTTTAAATTGTTGGTACTATTTTTCTTATATAATGCCTTGTTTAGTAGTTTTCATAAAACGTATCGTTTATATCGAGAAAAAACGATTATTAACTTATGTGAATCCATAAGAAAAATTACCACATTTTTGTTTCGTAATTGATTTATAAATAATTGTATAGTTGTAGGTATACATATATACAATGTTGGTCTATTTTTAAGAAGCTCAGAAATATCGAATATTATACGTTTTATGCTCTCTAGTCTGTTTTATTTATAAATATTATTGTTTAGATTTTACAATTTTCTTTAAGTATTACGCATTAATTCAAAAAATAAAACTCGAAGCACCAGTAAAAGATGATAATTTCAAAAAAAAAAAATTGTTTTTTTGTTGCTATTTGTGATATTTTTAGGGCATATTATAGCGCATATTTCAGTACTTTTTGGTGCTATAAAATTCGAACCCTGGTTATAACTAGGGAACGGATTTATATGTAAATACATATTTTCATTAAAACAATATATTTAAGATTCGATAGGAAATGTTCATGATTTAAATCATTACTATTAAAATGATGCTAGTTTTATTTTACATATTTTGGTATAGTTACATATTTTTACATATTTGGAAAATAAGTACATGTTTTGTACATATTTTAGTAATTTTTGATGTTTTCATCGATTTTCGACGACCAAACATCATTTAATTGATCATGAGTTTACTCTGGACCAGTGGAATAAAACACGAAGATGTACTTTTGTTTGTTATTGATACAGTTTCTTATATGGTGAAGGCAGGGAAAGCATTTGATATTTTTTATCCAAAGCTAATACATCTTACATCATGTTTAGCCCAAAGTTTTCATCGTGTAACAGAGACCAGTGCAGAATACCATACCATCGATTCACTCATAGCTTATGTAAATAAACAATTTTTTGAAACCTCCTAGTCGTACCACAATTTTTAAAGATTTATACCTTGATTTTTCTCTACCACCCGAGCCTATAATTACTTGGTAGAACACATGGTTGGTAGCTGCTCAATAAATTGTTTTGAACACTTTTCGAAAATACAATAAATTATTTCAAAATTAGATCCAGAAATTTCTATCGCTATTGGAGAAGCTCAAAATATTATGCGAAATGAAACATTGAAAAATAATTTATTTTCATCTCAGTGAATTTTAGTTTTATTGCACATACAGTTATAAAACTAGAAACAAAAAATATGTCCTTAAATGATAGAATGAAAATTGTTGAATCAGCGGTTGAAAAATTAAAACTCGTAAGCGAACCAATAGGAGATGTTGTAAAAGAGAAAATTGATGCTGTTACAAAAAAAAAAAAAATCCAGGCTTTATTGATTTTAAAATAACCAATGAGATAATGAGTGGCAGACGCCCTTCGAAAAATTTGGAATTATCACCTTCTGATATTATGCATTTCAAATATTCTCCAATTACATCGGTTGATGTGGAGCGATCATTTAGCCGTTTTAAAAAGATTTCGAGACCTAATCAGCGACATTTAACATTCGATAATTTAAATAAATCGTTTTGATTATTTAATAATTATAATTGTATTTTTTTTTTTTTAAATTAAATTTTATTCCCACACATTTGTATGTTTTTAGCACATATTTTATAAATTATACTTCCTTATACGTGTACCTACATATTTCTGTATTTTTATTACATATAAATCCGTTCCCTAGTTATAACTATCTTTTGTTTCTTCGTGACAGGACGGTAAGGGCAACCGCGTGAAACACTGGAGCCGAGCGTTGACCACCCGCGGCGTGTTCGCGTCCGAGTTCCAACTGTCCGAGTCGCCCGTGCTCGGCGACTGGAACATCACCGTCACCGTGCTGGACCAAGTGTTCCACAAGTCGTTCCTGGTGGCCGAGTACGTTTTGCCCAAGTTCGAGGTGACCATCGACGTGCCCGAACACTCGACTTTCAAACAGTCCGTCGTGTCTGCGACCATTCACGCCAAGTAAGTGCCGAATTAAATGTTGTATATCCATGCGATCCGTGGGGTCGTTTTTGGTGTTTTCGATTTTCGAACGCTACCCAAACCCCTGTCACTTTGCCCCCGTCACGTTTTTACCGACTGAAAACCACAGATTCGCGTCGAGTCCGATCGTACGGTTTCCGCATAACGAGAGGGTTGAGAAATCACTACAGAATGGGGGGTGATATTTTATTCGCGATTTGATTTCTCGAGAAAAATACGATTCGCATATAAAAATATAAATGATTAGAATTTCATATTATTATGGTACAATAGTACCCGAGTATAAATTGTACCGTCGATGAATTAATTTTTAACGTAATAAACTATGATTGTATGATCGGGATAACTTCTACGCTATTTTTTTAAATACTTTTTTATTTTTACACAGTGTACCATTTATCTATCTATCTATCTATCTATCTATCTATCTATCTATGACGTTTTACAAGCCTTTTAGGCCCATTGCCGCAACGACCACTTGTCTCCACTGATCTCTATCCTTAGCCAGTTCAACTCCGTTTCCACACGATTCCAAGCTCTTTTAAGTCCTCATCCACTCTGTCCTTCCATCTTTGTCTGGGACGTGCTCTTGGTCTTTTTGTGTTTGGTTTCCATTCTGTAACTTGTCCAATTATTTTCTCTGATCTCCACACGTGTCCAGCCCATCTCAATCTACTACTTTTTAAAACACCATTGATGGTCGTTTCCACCATTTATAGTACACCCAAAACACTCGAAAAATTAAAAACGACGATAAATAATAATAATAATAATAATAATAATAACAATGATAATTATAAATATAATGAGTACCTACCCGTAAATAATACGAGGTTTTTGTGAGAGATTTTCGCGCGGTATCCCAGTTATGTTTTGGTACGAGTCGAAAAACATACTTTTATTTTAAATAGGTGTTTTTATCAACGAAATTTTAAAGCATATTCTGACAGGTTTAAAACAAAAAAAAACCATCAAATTTTTTAATCGGTGAAATGGCGTCTTTTTCTAACTTTTCCGGGGACGGCGTTAATGAGACTGCCTACGCCACTGGTTCACCCGTACGGCATCATTACTCACGCCGTGTCGTGATCTTATTTATTTATTTATCTATTTATGTTTTTTGTTCGTCTTTCAGATACACGTACGGCAAAGCCGTCAAAGGAGAAGCCACCGTTTCGGTGTACCCGAGGATCCACAGCGAAATCATTCAGCCCATATACCAAAGCCCGGCTAGGAAAGTCATACCGATCGACGGCAAGGCGGTCGTGCAGTTCGACGTCGTCAAAGACCTGAAGTGAGTGCGGCGAGACGACGTGTTCCGTGTTAGATTATTATTAGACCGACGAGGATTATACGCAGTGAAAAAACTCTATTATATGACGTAGGCGAATATGCAACGTAAATTACTGAAACGTGCGTAGATTATGTTAAAAAAAACGCGCTAAAAAGATTTTTTTTTTTTTTAACATTTATTAATAAATACACGATCTGTAATTATAATTTTACAACGAGCGTATGTAATGGAGAAGACATGGTTTGAGTAGATGACAGGAGATAAGAAGCCACCCATTGGAGGCACTTAAGGGCAGGAGTTTATTTTAAATAGATACATAGTTTAATTTAGTAAGTCACGAAACCAGGTACGTTTGAGTCGCCTTCTGGGGTCAACAGGGATAGCGTTGGTGGATAGTTGGGAAATCGAGGGATTACGATGGCTGTGGAATTTGGAGTGTTGTGCGTTTGTAGAAAGTTTTTGCAACATTTTCGATTGTTGAAATGAATAGATCTCTACGTAGAGTGTCATTAGATACATAGCAAGGAGCTTTGGTTTTTTGGCGTAGACATTTTGATTGGAAGACTTGTATTTTATTCATGTTGGACGGTTTGGCTGCACCCCACAGTTGAATACCGTATGTCCAGATCGGTTTGAGAAGGAGTTTATAAAAAGGGAGCTTGTTTTTTAGGTTGATATGTTGTGACGTGAAGAGATACCGTAATTGTCGAGAGCGGTTATTTAAGGAAAGTCTTTTGTTATGGGTATGAGTTGCCCAAGTTAGCCTGCGATCTAGATGTAAACCTAGGTATCGGACATTTTGGGCGGTCAGGAGAGGAACGTTGTTGTGGTAGATGGGAAAAAGGAATAGTTAAAAAAAACACGACGAACTTATTAATAAAAAAATGTTGTTATGCACACAGGAGGCATTCCCCCCTGGCTTTTTCAAAATAATTTTTGTAAATCGAATGTTTTAAGATAAATTACTATATACTATACAACAAATTTTAAGCGGTTATATGAATAATAGGTTACCGTTATAAAAACATAAGATTAGATTATATATTGCAGAAGATTGATAAAAATATATAAAATGGAAATTAGTTTAGCTGAATATCAGTCTGATATGGCGTTAGAACTATTAAACCTGTTAATAATCTTTTTTTATTTCCATGAAATGCTCATTGTAAGGGTTGCAAAATTTCATGAAATTTATTTTCATGAAATATTTCATGAACATTTTATGAAATATATAATTTAAGTGAAAAATACAAATTTTGTTTCATTTCAGTAAAAAAATATAATGCTAAATAATTTTATTTATTATGGAATAATTTTTGTATTACTGATTGTACTTAATAGAAATAAAAACTAATTTGTATGAGTGAACAATTAACACTATATTAGTTTAAAGTTATTATAATTTATAAATATTGATTGAAGAGGTAAGATACCAATTGCCATTGAAACACCTGAAGAAATGTTACAAAATATAGTCGAATTTATAAATAAGTGGATAATAGTCCCATTATCGCAGACATTTCTCATCAAAAAAATATATTGGTACCTAGTGAGTTTAAAAAGTGAAGCACATATTTATAGAATTTATTGTGAATATTGCGAAACACGCAATATTATACCAGCATCTGAAGATGTGTAAATACTCAAAATTAAAATGACTGAATTCGTATAATACAAATGTATTATTTAAAGACTACGATATAATAAAATAAAAATAAGCTCATTTGCAGAGTTGAACAAATCAGTATTTCATATAAAATCATAATAATTAGCCATTAGGTAAATATTCATTTTTCATTACTACACTGTTGAAAGTATGAAAATTAAAATTAAAATTACTGAATTAATATAATTACATTGGAATAACTTTACTGACGTGTTTTTACACGTTCAATCGTTTACGCGTATACAAAGACGAGCACGATACGCCACATACCTCACGAATCAATTTAAATAAATGACTATATAAATTCATACGATCCCCGGTCTAGTCATTATCGTTATCGTTATTATTAGGGCCCGGATTTCCATGCAAAATGTATATTTTTTTGGTTGATCTTACACAATGCGTTCCAAGTACATAATTCGTTTCATGTAACGAGGGTTTCATAGCTACAAATTTTATATTGCATTTTTTTGCATATTTTGACGTTTTTTCATTTTTAGAGCATTTTTAGCATTATTGGGTCATTTTGTTGGTTTTTAATGCATATATGTTCAATATACTATAAAAATTTAGCCAATTCAAAATATTATCTAAAAATAAATTATTCCATTCAATTTTGGTCTCATCTTAATTTATTATTGACTGTATTCGGTCAAATCTCAAATAATCAGTCAGTTCGTGTTAGTCGTGGTCATTGCTCGTGTTGTTTGTGACTTTAATGTGTTACACTGTTACATAATGCCCAAGATAAAATCATCTACTTCTTCACGCTAGTGTGACTACGTAAATGAATTCAGAAAGACGACTTTACAACAGATGGGACTATTTTACTCAGTAAAATTTGTAATATTAAAGTCGCAGCTGAAAAAAAATTTTCGATTCAGTGAACATAATATTATGCGAGTAAACATCAATCAATTTTTCAGTTTTTTTTTTTAAATAAAATAATAAAAAATAATTTATTATTATTTATAAATTACAAATTATAAAAAAAAATGTATGTCATTTTTAAAGTCATTTTTTCATTTTTAAGGTCTTTTTTGTGGAAAAATGCATTTTTTAAGGACATTTTTGACCATTTTTTAGAGCATATTTGTATGGTTTTGAGTGCATTTAAATCCGGGCCCTAGTCATTATTATTATTATTTTTTAATTCGTAACCGTACTCGACTGAACCGCTGGTGTTGATGTTGTGTCGCAGCTTGAACGACGAGTACGAGAGAGACGTCGTGTTCGACGTGACCGTCGAGGAAGCCCTGACCGGCAGATCGCAAAACACGTCCGCCGTCGTACTGGTACACAAGTACAGGTACAAAATGGACCTGATCAAAACGTCGGAATACTTCAAGCCCGGCCTCAAGTTCTCGGCTTTCGTGAGTAGTTTTGTACCCGCGAACGCGTGTCCGTGATCGCGGACTCGCATTTTTGAAAACCGCGGTTTTCGAGCAATTCGTTGCATTAAGTCACTAATTTACTTTACGTCCCCGTCCCGTCGCATCCCGTTTTCTTCTGTCGCGCAGGTCAAATTGAGCCACCACGACGGCACTCCGGTGTACGACGACAGGAACCCGGTCATAATCCGACACGGGCTTTCCAACACCGAAGAACTCGAGGAAAACAAACACATGTTGCAGAGGAACGGACTGATCCCGCTGGTCTTTTACCCACCGATCAACGCGACGTCTATTGGTATCGAGGTGAGTAGTTTATTTGTTTTTTATTTATTTATTTATTTATTTATTATTATTTTTTTTTTTTGTCAACCGATTCTAGTTTGTGTATGTTTTTAAGTTATTCGAATTCAAATGGCGGAATCATTTTTTCGACGACTGTTATTATTTTTTTGTTTTTTTTTTTATTAACTCGGCTGTCTCCGTCCGCTCGAGGAACGAAATAGTATTATTATAGTACTTTATGAAGGTTTTAAATATTGTAACGTTTGGATCAATATTAAAGCGTTACAATCAGTTATCATCAGACTTTAAAGATATTTTCGAGAAAAACCTTAAACTTTTTTTCGTAAAATATCAACAACCAACGAAATCACAGCCTCTTGAAAAAAAAAATAAAATGAAACACTGTAAAATTCCTTTTATTATTATTATTATTTTCTTTTTTTTTTTTTGCGGTATTTTACAAAAAGGTTTTATTGTACTCTCGCAAATATCGTTACTTTTAAATCCTATTTAAAAAGTTCAAAACTTTTGATACGACCAAAACCAAGAAAAAGATTTAAAATTATGAACGACGGTTATGTTTTGCCACTCGGCCTTCGTCGAATACCCGTTCGAACGTGACGACGATAATTCGATTGACTTTGATCGTACGATTACAGGCCGAGTACTTGGACCTGAAGGAATGGTTCTCGTCGATCAGCGCGTCGAACTCGCCCAGCAACTCGTTCATCCAAGCCACTGTCCTGACCGAACGACCCACGGTGAGTAGCAATCGCTTTTAATTTGATTTTTTACCCGTTTAACACGACATCGCTGACGTCCCGGACGAAAGACTCGACTGAATTTTTGTTGTTTTTGTTTATTTTTCATTTTTTTTTTTTTTTTTTCATTTTCGTCGTCTCGCAGGTCAACAAAGACGTCGAAATCCAAGTGAACTCCACCGAGAGCCTTCAACACGTCAGCTACCAGGTCCTCGGCCGGGGCGACATCATCGTGGCCAGCACCGTGCAGATCCCCAACGCCGGCCAACACACGGCCATCATCAGGTTCTTGGCCACGTACGCCATGGCGCCCACCGCCCACGTGATCGTACATTACGTCAAGGACGGCGGCGAGGTGGTGGCCGACGCCATCGACATCGAACTCGACGGAGTCTTGCAGAACTACGTGAGTATTTATAGTACCTTACCCAATTATATTGGCGGTCATAATTGACTTTTAAGGGGACGGGGATGGGGGAGGGGGGCGAAAATTATAAAAAATAAAATCAAAAATCAAACGAAAAAATAAAAAAGAACGTACGAAGTATTAACGCGTGGTGTACGTGTGACTTAAGGTGACCGGTGGCGGCAGACCGCCAAAAATACATTACACTTACTATACAATAAGGAATTTATAATATTTTCAGATTATCTTGCTTTCGCAATAGGAAACCCATGTGATAACGGATAATTTTATTGCCATAAAGGACGACGTCCCGAATAATACACGTAAATACTCACGGTATAAGAACCAAAATAAAATAAGCGTACAGACAACAACGAATCGCTGATCAGCAGGGCTCGGGACTTAAAGCATTTGCTTATTTTTTTATTTTTTTTTTGGTTTCTCTTAAAATCTAGCATAGTGCTCTATGAACATTCATGAAGCATAACAACGATTTAAAATTTCAAATTTGAAAGTGCTTATTTTTGCTTATTTCGTTGGTTTTAGAAAAAAAAACTGCTTTTAACTAGTTTTTTCTGCTTTTCTTGCAATTTTCTAATTGATGATAAAATGACGACGTGGGTCGACGGAAATTTATATTTATTCAATGTTTGCTTGTATTACAACTCCAACTAGAAATATTTTTTTACCTTTTTGCTCTATTTCCTCGTAGTTTATATACCAAACTCGTAATTTTGTTTGTTTTTGTTATCTATTTGCCGTGCCGATCGTAGCTGGCTACAATTTCAACGTCACGAATTGGCGTGGGCATTCCCAAAATGTTCGTGGTCTTAATAATTATTATGTAATGATTAATGATTTAAATTCGTATAATTTTTTGATATATTGAATAATTAATTGAAGATTAATTAAAAAAATTCGTTCTGTGTTCGTGGTTTAAAAAGTCTAAAAATATATCACAAGGGCACAAATACCTATTTTTTAATATAAATTATTGGAAGATTTAGAGGCAACAGATTATATACATATATATATATATATATTTTTTTAAGGGGTAAACATTTTTGATTTTGCTTATTTCTGCTTATTTAAATGTTTTTAAGTGCTTATAATGAAGTGTTGAAGTGCTTTTTTAAGCATTTAATTTGATGATTTTTACGTGCTTTAAGTCCCGAGCCCTGCTGATTATGTAAAAATTAAAAATAGGCAATTAGTACATGTTTTTTCTTTTTGTTTAAGATTATGTCTGTACCATGATTAATAGATACTAAATTAATTAAATAAATAAATAAATTATAAAGAAAAAAAAGGACCAAAGGAGAACCACCTATCCCCCTCCCTTAAAACCGCCACTGACCCCGTAACGCGTTTGCTCGCAGATCGTTGGACGACGTTCAGCGGTTTAATCTGTTTTACCTACGAACGATTTAATCGAAGGGCGTCCGAGCCTCGATTCGGTTTTGACCACATATCCGACTTTGATGTCTCCTGTCAGTGTTGTTGAATATTTTAGATGACAAGGGTGCAATCGAAATCGTTGGGGGAGGCGCGATTGTCACTCTAATTAATCCACTGTTTTATATTAATAATGTATGTTGGCGTGCCAACGGTTGTTGAGTTCGTCACGTAGACCGTAGTGTACTCGGTAGGTAGTTTAATAAACTCAGAGAAAACCGAATCGATTAGATCTAGTTTTGTTTGTTTTCGACTGTTTATCATGGCTCGGTGAGGTATATCACCACGCCCAAAATGTGACACTATTGTTATTTAAGATAAATAATTAATTTAAAATGTATTCGTTGGTGCATCTAAGTGACTAAAGGGTCAAAGAGACTAAAAGGAGTCCGATATTTTAAGTGACCATAATTTGTCTACCTTTCTTGTTACAAATGAAGTATTATGTTTAAATATGTGTCTATTTATCATACGAAAACTCGATCTAAATATTAGACATGATTTCTATGTCGTGGATAAATCATTTAGAACATCATTTAACGAGAATATTAAAATAATAATAATAATAATTTATTTTTTTGTAAAGAGGATAATTTACAATAAATAATAATAATAACGCCATTTAGGACAAAGAGTACAGACTTGAGAATAAAATGTAAATATACAGAATAGTATAAAGTTATAAATGTAAATAATAATCTCGATTACGTAAATAATAAATTGAAATATAATCGAACAACAAATGTTCAACATATGATTACAATAGGTAGAAAATTATAACTGATTACTTAGAATTATTTTAGCTTGCTTGGTGAATCGAAAAAAAAGTCAATATTTTTATTTGAGTTACCGTTTATAAATATTCTATTCGTGGGAGCTTAGTGACTATAGTTTTGTTTTTTCGGTTGTACATAAAAGGTATTATTGGAGCGGAGCGAGTGGGTGGTTGGTACATTTAATGGAATTTTTCCTAAAAGCTCGGGACGAATAATTATGTTACTTAAAAATTTATTAAGGAAAAAAATATCATCGTTAAACCGACTATCCGCCTGGGGATTGAAGATTAAGTTGTTTAGCTAAGTCAATTGATGGGATATTTATTTTTCCGAGCTTGAAGCGCGTCGTAATTATTGAGAAAGCATTTCTGTATCATCCCGATTTTATTAACGAGTCCAGATCGATAAGGACTCCGTATAATTGAACCATATTCAACTTGACAACTATAAATAACAACTGTTCATCCCATTTACAAAAATCGTATTTTTTTTTTTTTTTTTTTTTTGTTACATGGAGTTGGGGAAAAAAATTGTTTCCGAATATTCTTTTGAATAGGGGTAGTCCATTATGTAAACACGCGTGCATAAGCGTGTGAATAGAGCCGAGTCGGCAAACCGTAAGTCAGTCTAAGCGTGATCAATCGTTTGAGCCGACCTACAGGTATGTTCGTAGATAACGTCGTCGAAACGACTTTAAATAAGGGATGGGCCGCCGATACCACTTATTACCGATATCCGATACTCCGATATATGCCGCCGATATAAAACCGATACCCGATAACATTATGTAAATATTAAAACAGCATTTTTTGCAAAAAAAACCTTGAGCCGATACCACCATAAAACCGATACCACTTACCGATATATGTATAATAAAACCGATACTCGATAACTGAAATGTCTCCTAGAAAAGTTAAAATATTGATTAGGTATTAGTTATAATAAATTATTAATGAATAGTTATCAGAGTAATTTTTATCAATTGTATTACAATTTTGAACTTTTAAATAATATTGCTGTTAAAATATTACTGAAATTTGATAACAACGACAGCCCTGCCAATAATCTATAGTATTTGATGTTGATTATTGATAACTAAAGACCGGATTTATGTTCTCTTAAAATACCCAAAATACGATGCTAGTATTCTCTAAAAAACCTTCAAAAATTCTCATTATATTCTCTCGAAAATTTATAAAATATGCTAAAATATGCAAAAATATTCAATAAACATCATTATATGCTTAAATATGCATTTTTAAAAATTTTTTCAAGATTATTTTAATAGTGAGGTATTAATTAGGTATTAAAAGTTGCGTATTATACCTAATGGAATACTATTGCACTTTAGTAACAGTGGGAAATAGGGCTATAATATAAATATAACAGTATAATATTAAAACATAAAAACAATTATATATTATATTATATTCTTTTGGTATATTTTAATTAAAAGTTGTATTAATCACTTAAGTCACAGTGTGAAAAAATAACAAATATTAATATATTAAAACATAATAAAACAAAACAAATTTTTAAACAATAGGTAATCCTTAAATAGTAATTATTTAAGTGGTTTACACTTGTATAATGAAATTGCACTGAAGTAGCTAGGAATACAAAATAAAAATACATATACAAAATTAAAAAAAATAAATTCCTTTAATTAATAAGTATATTTTAATCAAAAGTTAAAATAACTGTAATATACTTATATACTAATATAATAGTTAAAAATAAATAGAAATTTTTTCTCACAATTTACGAAATATTCCAAAATATGCTAAATGGGTTAAATATTCTTAATATGTTTACTCTCATAAGACTGCATAGACCCAGTAACAATATGTAAAAACATATAAATCCGGTCTTTATTGATAACCTATGTTTTTTTTTTTTTTTTTGTAAGTATCGGTTTTGAAAAAAAAAACCGATACCACCGATATCGGTCGAAATTTAGTATCGGTTTTAGTATCGGCCCATCCCTACTTTAAACCACTGGTCAAGTCCGGCTGCCGGGACTATGTTTGTGTTTTCATACTATTTTTGTGAAAAAAAAAAAATGAAAAAAAACACGGTTACGTTTTCATTTTTGAAATATTTCACATCAAACCCGAACGTTGTGAAGTGATTTCGTATACGGAATGTCGGTCTGTATTCTGTTTCGGCACCACCACCGTGTTCGACCGTCTCTCATGAATAAATAATATAAATGTAATTTCACGCGCATTATCGACGTGCGCCGCTCGGAGACGTGTATCAACTGGTATTTGGCTCTAAGACTCGCTCACCGCGTTCGTGTCTTGAATGTTGATCAACGGGGAAGTCGGAGGACGACTACGATTTTCGCATTATTTTGTAGTGTGTTGCTTAATGAGTTATCACTTCGTCGACAAACAGTAAGAGCCGAGTGAAAATAAAAATATAGAAAAAACGAACGATACTCGTGTTGAAAATAATAAAATCTGAATGACATTTATTCTATTATAATATTATTGTCTGCTACAAAAACGTCGTGTTTTTTATGAAATCGAATTTATTTAATTCAAAGTAAAATCTGATAATCGTAATCAATAGTATTTTTACGCATAAAGCATAACGTGTAAATTTGTTTTTACAAAAAAAAAACCAAATAAAACTTAACGTGACTAATGTACGTGGGGGCACTGAATGCTCCAACTGATTTTTCTAAAAATTTGGTGTACTACTATTTTTTTAAATTGAAACTCATGGGACGGTAGTACCTACGATAAAATATTTAAATCTTTTTTTGTTTTTAATATTGTCAAAATGTATGAAAAACCCAATAATGTTTTTCATATTATCACGGTTTGTTTTATTTTGCATTTTGAACCGTGTTCATAATCGTAGTTCTTAATTATGTGGTTTACTATCAGTGATCCCTGTTGCAATGTTATCATTTAATGATAGTTGTGTTTAAAAGTTCAACTCGTATTTCAAAGTGGATTAAATACGCCGTAATGTATTAAATACAAATTTTGTTAATTTGAAACTATTGCCAATAGTCGATACTTGCCTTTACTACTATTGCCAATAGATCGATTATACTTTTAGACAATTTATAAACAATTGTAAATCGTAATTCGTTTTCAGTCGGTTATATTTGGAAAATCTTGACCGAATCGTATACGATTTTTTCCATACTCGAAATACAATGATATACCGGCGTATAATATTTGAAGTCAGCTCGCGATTAACTTTCAGCGGTATTTCCACTTGACTTTGACTCGAGCCCGTTGTTTTCGTAAACTAGTCTTGCGTATAAACAATGATTTTCGGTTTGGGCGTAGTTTTTTGGATTTTTATTTATTTATTTATTTTGTATTTTTTTTTCCAGATCAACATGGACGTGAGCCGCGACGAGACCGAACCGGACACATCGGTAGACATCAATTTCGAAGCAAAGTCGAACTCGTACATCGGCGTCACCGGAATCGATCAGAGCGTGCTGTTACTGAAAACCGGCAACGACATAACGCACGTACGTTACCTCTTAAGCTCTACGCAAACCTCGTGTTCTATCCGCGAATAGCGTCCGTCGTTAATTATTATCGCGCACGATATCGTTCCGATAATATTATCGCGCACGATAATCGTTCCGTGCCCTCGTTCTCACTCGCTCTGTATGTTGTTTCGCAGGAAAACGTGTTGGACGAACTGAGGACCTACGACAGCGGCGAAAACTCCAATTATCTGCCGTACTTGAGAAACTCGGTCGACAGACGGTCGATGTTCTGGTGGCCGGGATCGTTTACGGCTCAAGAAGCTTTTGACGTAAACTCTTTATTTCGTTTCATTTCATTATAAATATATATATTTTTTTTTTTCGATTTGTCGCGAAATGCGATTCGAGTGTGTATAATCACTGTTTGCCTACATTAATTTACATTGGTTTTTTTCCCTCTCTAGAAATCCGGAGCGACCATATTGACCAACGGATACGTGCACGACTACCAGCCGTGGGGTGAGTGGATTTATTTTTACGATTGAAATTTTTTATTTTATTTTTTTCATTTTTTTTTTTTTTGATTTCCCCGAACAATACGACAAATTATACACGACAATCACGATATCCATCCACTCGATAGTTAGGTATAGATTAAAACGAGAGACATACGTACGAAACGAAAAAAAAAAAACAGAAAAAAAACGTATACATTTTTAAATCCTTTGCGCATGGAATCCCGATCGAAAATTTCGCATAACATACTACTAATACACACTGTATACATTAATGATTATTCGTAATACTGTACAGTGACGGTTGAATCATAATAATTGATCGTCTTAATGAAAATAACAAAAAAAAAAAAACAAAAACAAAAAAATTAACCACTTAATTTTAACGATCGTTTCGCAATCGCGAAGCCACTGAAGAAAAAAAATATCATTAAAACATTTTTAATCAAACGTCTGTTCGTACTCGAAGCGCGTTTTAGTCTGTCTCGCGCGTAGAGATGGGAATTTTACCGTGAAAAAAATTTTTGGTAAATTTACCGGTCAATTTTTTAATAGACTATATTTTTTTTTTACAAAATTATTACGAACTCAATAACGTGTTTATAGCACAACTTACTTTTACTACCACACTTGTTCACACTCAACCTCAAGTATTATATTTGAATATGTATAAGTATGAATAGTATGATCAATAAATTATGCGAATTTGAAATAAATTGAATATTGGGGAAAAAATAACTTATTAACTATAAATATAGATATATTATATGCTTCTTTTTATTGGTTATTTCTCTACAGATACTGAGATTCCTCGGTTAAATTAAATGTAAATTCAATTATTGTATTTATAAACCTATTTAAAGTATGATTCATAAAATACACCGTCACTTAAAATATTATGTTCATCTGATAAGTAATCAGGTTCGACTAGATCTTATATATCATAATTTTCATCTGCTGTATCATCTTTATTTATAATATCATCAACATTTTCAACAAATGTATCCGTTATATTTTGACGTATCGACTAGGTACCTCTATAACCTAATAGAAACGGCACTAATATTAATGTGCACGTAAAAACATTTCAAATAAATGGTCACTCGGTTTTCAGAACGGTAAAAAAATTATCGGTGAAATTTACGTAAATTTACCGGGTAAATTTACCACCGAACTCCCATCTCTACTGACGCGTAGATATCATACTATCAGCTACTTCACGTCTAGACTCGACTATTCCGAATGGTATAAGTTTCTGTTGTCGATGTGCTGCGTGTTCAAAATTTTCAGGCGCCTACAACACCGAACCGTTTAAGTGTAAAAAGTTTCGTTGTTATAGTCGAAAAAAAGAGTTACGAACAAATAAAATATTTAATCGATCGCCGTCCAAATTCCGTTTTGACTCGAATTAGTGAAAAAAAAGCAAGCTTTTCCTTCTAGGCGTACGTATTTTGTAGTGCTGTCTAATTTTCCTTTAAACACACTCAACTGTTTTCGGTCAAACGTAATGTTTTCCGTTAGTTGGTTCATTTTGATCCATCGGTTGTTTACTTGTTCCATATAAATCCGATAAATTTCATCAAAATATTCAACATTTATTTAATTTACTTCGGTATTTTCAACGCCATTCGTTATTCTCTGCAGGCGTATTCGATTGTTTCCGTCGATTACTTTAAACCGAAATGTTAAAACGAGTGATCGACTCAAAGCAGCGCATGACGGTGTAATTTTCAATTTTTCTCAGTGGTCGACCGACGCGACGGACGAACACTTACAAACCCTGTGACTGATAGATTCGAAAGAATTTATCACCGATCCAATCAAATAGACAACACACACACACACACACACACACACACACACACACACACACACACACACACACACACACACACACACACACACACACACACACACACACATGACAAATCTAATCCGCTTTGTGACTATCACTGTAGTATTAACAATAATAATAATAATTGTTAATGTTCGAGTGAAGTAGCACGACAAGGCATTGATACGCATTTACATAATATACAGGGTGTCCGACGGAGTTTTACACGACGCGATTTAACTCTGTATTGTTCGTGAATCGGATATATTTCCATACGCAGTTAAAAACACCGTTAGTAGAACTAACGTTTTTATGGAAAAAAAAGTTACTTTTCACTGTTTGTTGAGTTCATACAGTTTTCTTAAAACACGATCATTTACATATTTTAGAGCAGTGGAGTAATGGCTGTACATTTTTATGGACACCCCTGCTTCACATCTACATTCTATCCGACTTGAAATCCCTTCAATTATCGGTCCAAAAAAAAAAATATATAAATAATAATAATAACGGTTCAAAAGAAAAGCGTTCTATTACACGATATTCGTATTATAAACAGTGGTTAAATTTTTTGAGAAAACCAAAGAAACTTATCGAATTTCATAGATAAGAATAGTAAAGAAGTTATTATCTTTTTTTTTTTTTTTTTTTTTTTTTTTTTTATATAAAACAATATCTACTTGTGTTACAAATTTCAAATCGGAAACAATTCGAAATGTTATGCGACTCATACACGGTTAAATTGTATTATGTAAGCGCCGTAAACGACGTGAACGTCGTCTGAAATCGATAATATCAACTAGCGGTGTTCCGGACGGATTTTTCGGAACTTTGTCTACGGGTCTCGGCGACACGGATGGTTCGTAGCGCGAGTTATATCGGCGAAATGTACAGTCCCGTGTCGCCGTGATTGTAATAATTAGGGCTCGGATTTAAATGCCCTAAAAATATCAAAAAATTCCCTATCAAAAAATGCATAACTTATTAAATAAATTTAAATTATTATTAAAAAATGAGTAAAAAATGAAATTATATTTGCGTTACACTGTGCAAAAAAAAAAAAAAAAATTAAAATTAAAAAATTGAGTTACAAATTAATTGACATTTGTATTGCACTGTTCAACAAGAATTTCTTTAATGTTTTGGAATTTAAATGAACGTCGGTTGTCTGCCAATAAGTTTTTGTATACTGAGAATGATCTCTCTACATCAACCGAGGTGATTGGAGCAAACTTGAAAAATCATATGTCGTTAGGTGTTAAGTCTTCTGGAATAATATTTTCTGGATTAATATCTTCTTTTCCTTCCAATATTTGGCATATTTTTTGGTAAACTTGCAGTACCTTCGACGTAATACGCAACACGACTAAAAGCGTTCGATAACCGGCCATCGATAACATTATCGCCCGATAAGAAAACACTCCGATAAAAGTTTTTCAATCAGCCTTGTCTAATTTAAAACTGGATTACCTGGTATTAATTTCGAAATGAAAATAATTTCTGTTTCGTAGTACTATAATAATATGATATGTAGTACTTATATTTCATTGGGTCAATTGTTTTAGTCATAATACGTGAAATAGGTCAAAAATGTCCTATAAATTTCAAAAATGCATTAAAAACGTCAAAAAATGCCTATAAAAGTACGAAATCCGTAAAAAATACAAAAAATACAAAAAAATGTCCCAACAAATTTTCGTGGTTAGAACACGTAGTACTCGAAACATATTTGTATCTTGGGAAGCATCGTGTGAAAGACATTCCAAAAAAAAAAAAAAGTAAGACGCAAATGTACTGAAATCCGAGCCCTAGTAATAATATTGTTTTTGGCCGAAAAAAAAAAAAAACAAAAATAAATAAAAAACAAAAACAAAAAACGTCGGATCCGTTGGACACGGCGTTGTAACATAATAATAATATAGCAGCAATAATAATAATAATAGTAATAATAATCGCAGTAATAATATTAATTGTATTGACACATTAACTGGTGGTGTAATGGGGAACCGTGTACAGTTTACTTCAGGTCGAACGTGATGGACGACCAGGAGATATCGGACAACATGTTGCCGGTTTCGTCGACGGCCGCGGAGGCCCAGACCACGTCCAGCGTCAAGGTGCGGAAGAACTTCCCCGAAACGTGGCTGTGGGAGTCCATCGAAGCCGGGTAAATGATAATAATAATAATAATAATAATAACAATAACGATAATAATCCGAGGCATGTCGCCGTGCCGGTACTAACGCTTGGGGAACGGAAAGAGAAAAAAAAACAAACAAACACTACGCTTATACCAACACGTGTAACACCTGCACCCGCGATCGTTTCCGCTTGTCGCACGCGCTTGTAGACGGTGTGATTGTCATTACATATTTTATATTACCTTAACCCCGTAGCAGTAACAAAAGCACGCGGCCGCTCTACACCTCCACCCACCTTCCCCGTCGAGGAGTCTCGTAACTGACGTTTTGTAAAACACTGTTTATTTCGACCCGATACGGTTTCCCGAACACGTTCGGGTCCGCGATAACAACCGTCGGCCGTCGAGTGATTTGGAGGAAAAAAAAACACCAAAACCCATACTCGCGACCTGTTCATCGTCCTTATTTCCCGTCCCGATCCTCGCCTGTTCCCGCGCGTGTCCGTGTACGACCATAAATGTTACTTATTTATTTGTTTAACGCGCCGAAGGCAAACAGTGCAGAAAAAACTGAATTTTACATATTGACTAATGCAGGATATTTACTTAAACAAAATATAGCTATTTACATAATAACAAATGATTTCCAATAATTTTTATTATTATAGAAAAAAAGTCGAAATCTTCGATTTGATTACGATTCAGAATCATACGGTTGATATGGCCAAAACGGTTGAAAAAAAAAATAATAATAATAAACTCGTTTCGACCATGGCCGCTTTTGGCGCTCGTCTCGCGGAGTGCGATCGATCCGACGCCGTGTCGCCCGACGGGGCGCGGTTTACGTCGGCGATCCCGTCGGCGGTCCGGCGGATTAGGGATTTTCCACGTTGTTCCCGATATCATCATTCTCTCGTTCCGGTCGCCCGTCGGCGGTCCCGGGGTTCTTCGGGTACGCGCCTAATCGTTTTATGAAATCCGACCGTCCGCAGAGGGACAGAGACGAACAATGAAAGAACGGGGGTGGGGGTGGGGAGGGATGGGTTTAGTTTCATAAATATTACGTTAGATTAATATTTAAACGTCGAGACAAAAAGTCGGCGACGTCCGTCCTTTGTTTCCGCACTGATCTGACGCAGCGGACCGAAGGGTATACGTATATCACAGTCGTTTTTCCGGCCCCGACGATAATAATTATAATTCGTGCTCGCGGAATCGATTTTCGGGAATTATTAATAGTGTACAGCAGGGTGACTATATTAAAAAAAAAAAAAAAATGATAATAAAACCGGGACATTTGTTACTCCCCCCGAAAAAACGAGTTTTAGATTTTCGTGATTCGATTTATCTTTCAATAAGGTTTGCAAATTAAGCGTTTTTTTTTAACGCTTCTAAAACTTGCTCCGTCGCAAAAGCGGCGATGACTTTTGATGTGATCAATTGACATTTCGTTCGAGCAAAAGAAAATTTTTGTCGTGCATTTTCTTTACAAGTGAAAGGCAAACATACCTTCATCGGCCGTAATACGTTTGCTCTGGTCCGATAGCCCAAGTTTTCCTTTATTGATCAATAATAATGTTAATTTACTAGAATTGCTAGACGCGGCCAATATATTATGTTTCCGTTTTTCTAGACGATGTTTGATACCTAATATCTCACCATATTCGATTGAGAAAATAGATTTTTCCTCGGTACACAGAACTCTCCCTATTTCATCGGCTTCTCGTAAAAAAAGGAACTGAGTTTTTCATTTAGGCATATATAGGAATGTTTGTTTCGTACATCGATATTTTTTTTCATAAAATTAATATAATTCTATGGAAATAACGGGATTAAAACGGGACAAAAAGCGTCCCGTCTGAAGTTTGTTGGGACAACGAGACATGATGATCAAAAAATGGACAATCCCGTTTTTAACGGGACGTCTGGTCACCCTAGTGTACGGTATTATTATGAACAACGATACAAAAATGTCGAGTTTACCACGATCATGTGTGTATGTGTGTGTGTGTGTGTGTACGTGTACGTGTATGTGTGTGTGTGTGTGTGTGTGTGTGTGTGTGTGTGTGTGTGTGTACGTGTGGTCGGAGAGACGACCTGTCGTTCGATCGCCGGTGTCCGAGTGACGGGGCGAACCGGTGAAACGCGTATTTTCGAGGATCGATCGTGCCGAAAACGACTGCCCCGGATCCCGAGACCCTTTGAATCGTTTCTCTCGTCGGATCGATAATAAAATATGCTGTTTATACGATAATGAAACGCTGTGTGGTCCACGAAACCCCACGTCGTCGTTACGTCGTGTGACGTTATTTATTTCGATTCGATCGGCCGAAAGCTTTATTGAATTTTCTCAGAAGCAAACCCGGCGGCGCTCGACGAGAATTAGGTAACACAAAAGAAACGGAAAAACGTTTCGTCGAAATCGGAAAACTTTTTTCGACGGCTAAAACTCTGCTTAAAGTACGCCCGCGTCCGTTCGTTTTATCTCTCGCGTTGTATTTTTATTATTTTTTTTTTTAATTTCTTTCGTGTAACTCGATTTCAAAGAGAAATATGATTTTTAAATTATCAAAACATTGATATTAATTAAAAAAAAAAAAAAAAACAAAAATTATGAAAAAAACCTAACAGAGACAGAGAGATACTACCGAGCTAAAAATTTCAGAATTTACGATTACGTTTTTTTCGAATAAATTATATATTATTATATTAATGTCGTTTTTTTTACCCATCGCTACTCGTAAGTAACGTCCGCAGACGAATGAAAACTTTTATTTTTTATTTATTTTTTTTAATTTCGTATCGGCGATATTATGATTGTGACCGAATAATTCGACTGTAGTCCAGGCGCGTTATTTTCGAACGATAAACGAGAGTCGGCGGCGCTCGTAAGTCGTATTACGGTTTTCGAACGGCCGTCCGAACGATAAAACCGGCAAATGATAATACCCTCGTAACATCGTGCTTTCGAGCGCCACCAGGTCGATCGTTTTTTCCGCATTTAGTCGGCGAACCACGCCCGTGTTTCGGGGGGTAAACGCGTGAGCTGCGCCGAACTCGCCACGAGCCGACTACTTTTCCGCAGCCCGCCGCGGCAGACAGAACCGGCGTAATACGTATATTGATATATTTCGAGCGCTTTTTCTCCGATTTCGCCGACCGCAACCGCGGTTACGGTTTTCGAAATCGGGTGTAAAAATAACGTGGCCGCAGGTCCTCGAAAACACGGCGGCGGCGTTTCACGTAAACATTTATGGCGTACCGACTCGGGACTCGGCGAAACAATCCATTATTCCCGAGCCACTTCCTACGGGGAAAAATCCCAGTCGCGTCCCCGATAAGATCGTATTGACGATTAGGCGCCCCGCCCTTAATTCGGCTCGCTCAAAGAATTAAATTATTTTTCCCTCCAAAGAGATAAGATTTTTATAATCCGACAGACGTCTGTCCTGTCTCTTTCTGTGTTTATCCTTCTACCCCTCTCCTTCCCCCATCTATCTCTCTACACACACTTCCCCTTTGACCGATATATGTTACGGGCCACATCGGGACATCGGGACGTTTTATTCATTGCCCGGCCATTTTAATAGAATACCCAGGCATTGTATGGAACGACCGATTTATTGTCAGCAATGTGACCTTCAAAAATAGTGTTCGTGTATTATATTTTGAAAATACGTTATAATATTTTACGTTGGATAAAATAACGTAAATGAAATTGAAAAACGCAAACGCAAAGCGGCTGGACGATTTCGTATTTGAAAATAAACATGACAGTGTAATCCATGTTCGAGTAAACAATAATCAAATATAAAACCATTGTTTGTTAAATTTTTTTAAATTTTTAATGAAACATTGATACGTCTACTATATTAATATTTGATTTTTTAGTTTACTTGTGTGTTATAGCTCCATTGTTGTGTATTAGCGAATTCAGTTTTATAATTTAAAATTGATTTTCTTCATATCTCCACTAAATTATTTTTATTTATTTTTATTTGAAAATATTGTTTCGTATTTAATATTTAAGCTGAAGTGGGAATAAGGAAAAAATAATGTTTATTCGTATCGATCAATTTTATTATTGAATAATATTTAATAAGCTTTAATTTAGTATACATGCCCATTTTAAATAGATTAAGTTACATTTATTTTCTAAAAAAAAAAAAAAATCAAACAAATAATGATACTCTATTTTGTTCTATTTAGGAAAAAGTGTTTTGATTTTTTCCGGCTATTATTTGAAAAAAATATGAAATACGTAAGCTATACACGATCTACCGTATTTCGTGTATATTGTTTAGAATTTATATTTTAAAACATAACTACACTTTGACCATAGTTATTGTGTTGTTACCTAACAAAAACAGTGTTGATTTATTTTCAAAAATTGTTAAAAATTAAAAATAAAAACTTTAAAATTGTCCGACTAAACAACTCCTTACACATTTTTTGAACTTTTCTCGTTCTATTTATTTCTACCATTATCGCCCTCCCTTATTTGCGTAGATACAACGACGAACTGTAAGACGAAAAAAATTCCCTTTCCCGTCGTCACCCGTATGAATAAAACTCAAAGTGTAAAAATATCGTGTGTATAATTTTATATCGTTTGCTGGATTTCGGTCGTCGTACAGAACGCCGAGCCGTATCACGATTATCACCCCACGTTCGTGATACATTTCCCGTGACCAGCGGCGTACGCGGGATTTTAGTTGGATTAGTGTTTTCACTAGAGATTAGTTCGCCTATCAAACTCTCACTCTATGATCGACTTAGTGAACAAACAACACCGACATTAAAAACGCAAAATAATTCTTCCCGATTCCTATTCCTATATTGGTCTTTGCTCTTGAGATCTTGTACGTGATTTAATTGTCATTACAACGCGATAAAATAAAAGTGTTTGGTAATTAAATTATAAACCCAAATAATAATAATAAAACAAAAAACTAAACAATAGGTATGCATATACAGTCAAATTCGCTTATGAGTCATTACGATCTACAAGGGACCGAGAGAATCGTATCGTTACATCCGAATTTCGTTATATCCGGGTTACAAAAGAAAAAAAAACTCGATTTTTCGGAAAATCGATTCATTTAACACACGCTGTTTTCTTATTAAATTTTAAACTATGTTACGTAGACGTGTTAATAACATACTTTTGTTACACAGTTAATGTATTTATGATTAAAATAAAAGTACGCACCGACATATCGTGTGTAAATTATATTAATTTATTATTCATAAATAAACACGTTATGTATAAATATGTATACACAATAATACACATCGTTATGGACGATTATGAAAATCGATTTTAATCGCAAAACAACGTCGTTATATCCGGATTATCGTTGTAACCGATGTCGTAATAAACGACCGAAATCACTACTCACGAGATGTAAAACCGACCGAATACATGGGCAGAGAATCGTTTTACCCCCCGGAATATCGTTGTAACGGTGTAGTTGTAATAAGCGGATTTGACTGAAATTCAACCGACGAGAATTCGATAATTATTTAATGTATGATTTACGGTTACGTTCAACAGCGTCGAAACAAATTATATTTGAAATTCCATCAGAACGGTTTTCGGGAGGAGAAAAAAATCGGGAGATTTAAAATCCCCGCGTACGCCGCTGTCCTTGACGTATCCTCCTACCCTGCAGGTCCCTCGACGCACGAGTACAGTGCTCAGCGTGTTAGTTAGTTAGTTAGTAAGTTAGTTAGTTAGTCGTTTTTTTTTTTTTTTGTTGTTTGTGTTGCATATTATCGTCGTTGTCGTACACAGTGCCGACCGGCAAGAGCCTGTTTGACGGTCAGCCGTGGCCGGCCATCCGGCCGCTCCCGTCGCCCGGCCAACCCGTGGTGAAACCGGACACCGGGCCGGCCGTGGCCGTGCGGCCAGTCACGCGGCCGCCGCTGGCCGGCCCGTACGCGTTCTCCCGCATACCTGCGCCGGTGTGGAACAAGCCGCGCGTCTTCCTTAGGCACGCCCTGCAAGACACTTGGCTATTCGCTAACCTGTCCACACGGTACGGATTCCCCCGCGGGCAACGGCTTCTTCCGTTTTCGTTTACGCTCGCTTGCTTCTGTACTTTTTTTTTTTTTAATGTTTTTTTATTATTATTATTATTATTATTATTTGTGTTTTATATATACGAATTTTTTTTAAATTTTTTTATGTATTTGTCACGTCATCGGTCAGGTCCGGCGGCGCACAAACGTGTCTATATTTCAAATAAAATCGTTCACGTGGAGGCGTTCGGAAGCCGTCGCGTTATCAGTTAAAAAAATATAAATATAAAAATATTCGAAGATTTTTTTTCACCGGGGTCCAAAGGGTTTTTGTTTTTTTTTTGTTATTATTTTACAACTGGTTTTCGACAAGTAGTTTTCAACTTGTTCGCCCGGACGACTCGCGTTTTCACCAAAAACGCCACTTGTGTAACACGTCTGTGCGCCGGACCGTCGTTGTACCATGACGTGTAATCCATGGACCATCGTTACCATATCGCGTTCTATCGTCTACTCTTCGCGCGCACGAAACGACCCTTGCCCCCCTTCACTTGCACACCCTCCCCAAGACCCTTCTATGGACTGTTAGCGCCCAGCTGTAGCGACAGCCCCCTCGAGATACTCGTAGGACATCGTTTTTTTTTTCTTTTGGGCCGCAAACGATTTTCAGCGGGTGCGGTGGATAAATTCAAAGTTTTACGTGATATTTTCGTGTTAAAACTACGTTATATTATCAAAACTGACTTACAGTGTTGAAAAACGACATTTTTCGCTGATCATCGTTTAACTTGACGAACACGCGTTCAGATTATTCGAGTTATTTCCGAAAAAAATGGAACATTTTTTAAATTTTTTTTTTAAAATTTTTTTTTATCTTTGTATCGATTACGCGTCTTAAGGCCGACGAGAACGTTTGATGTAGATACGATCTGAATATTTGCTATCGTTTCGGCTCGTTTTTTTGTTTTATTTATTTATTTCGATTTTTTACGGACCTAGGTCCAATTGCAAAATAAAATGCAGTATATCATATTACAAATTTATAATTCAGTGGTAACAAGTTTACAGTGAGATATCGGAATATAATAAGCATACATAATATATAATATAATGTAATGTAATAGGTAAAATTAATGACAAACTTACGGAATAATCGATAAAGCCTGTACAAAGGCAAAATAGAAAACATAGATAAAATATAAAATAGAAAGTTATAACGATAATAAAATATTTATATAAAAAAAAAATGATTTATTTTATCGCAAATTAAATTTGTTCACAACAATAGCCATGACAAACGTGACAAACGGCGTTGGTTCGATTCGTGTGATAAAGTTTATACGTTTTTATTTAAACGACTCTTAAAGTACGAGCTGACAATCCCTCGGGTTCACGTTTAACATTTTTTTAATTTTTTTTTTTTGCGTGCAAATTTCAATAAACGTCCCGGGTCGTCTACACTCGAAGATCTAGAACCGCGTCGTGTCTCGTCCGATTATTCGTGTATCGAAACGTTTGGGAAATTTTTCACTGGACAAGTACAATTCGCTTTTCCGGCGATCGTCGCCACTGTACCGCGTCGTCGACCGATAACCGGTGTTGTTGTTTCTCTGGAAAAAGGTGAATTTAAATCGCGTTTTCTCGTCGCGTGACTTTTCAGACGCTCATTCCGGGGGGAGACGGAGGCGCTCGTACGGAAAAACTGCGGCATTATTAACGGCCGCGTAAACCGATGACGAACGAACGACTGGAAATCGAACGAGCGCGCGAAACCATTACGTGTGCGCCCGGTCGGAATCCAGCAGCCGCGTCGCACAGGGTACGGTATGTGCCGCCGACCCTCCGCTCGTCGCCTCGGCCGTCCTTTTTTCTCTTTTTTTTCCTCGAGTGCCGGGCGCACGAGCGGAAACCGATTAAATACCGCCGATCACACGAGGAGGTGCGTGAAATATTCCGGATTTTTTCCCCGTTTTTCCTTTTTTCTTCTCCTCTCGATTCCACCACTATATTCGTATTATGTGATCGACGAGCGGGGCGAGAAAAAAGGCGCACGCGTTCGTATCGTATTCATACGCTAGTGAACATTTTCGCGCTCTCCACCTCCGCTTGTCCCGAGTTCCCGCTCTCGTGAACGTCGCCGTCATCTGGTGTCTACTCGTATGTGGCAGCGGCGGTGGCGAGCGATTCGACCGCGTCCGTATCGTCCGTTCGTTCGGGGGTGTCGAGTGAGAGGGAGACAAAAACGCCGTCGGACGTGCCTCGAAATAAACCTCTCACCCCCCTTTACGGGACGTGACACGTCGCAAGAACACGCGCGGTACGACGACGTATACAGTCCGATTGTTCCGTCGTTTCCCGGACACGATTTTCATCCCCCCACCCCCGATCTCGTTTTTCATTCCGAATGTGTGATTAGGGTTGATAATTAGGGACGGCCAACGATACCGATTATTCGATACGATATCGATATCGTGACAAATTTTCGATATCGATTTTTTACGATATATTGTGACACCGAAATGAATGTGTTTGAAGAAATACATTTCATTTATAGGTTTTTTGGATACGATAAATATTAACTCCCAAAAAAACTCCCCCCTCCCGCTCCCCACAAATTTTTAAAATTCGTTTCGTTTTCTCCGTCACCCCGCACACTGAAAAAAAAAACAAAATAAATAAATAAATAAATATTCTGAACGCGCGAAACTTTCTCGGCGATCAAATATATTACGATAAACAATAATAATTACCATTTGTTGTCGTTTCGTGCGCGACTAAAGACACTCGCTCACCGTCCCCCACGCGTACTCACCAACGTCTTTGTTTGTATTTAAGCTTCTCTTGCGCACGCTTTTATGTCTTTGTCAAACGCATTAGTGAAATTACCCGCATATACATAGTACACACACACACACACACACACACACACACACACACACACACACACACACACACACACACACACACACACACACACACACACACACACAAACACACAATCACACTCGCGGGCGTCGTTCAAATTGCAATGCTTGTGTGTGTTTGTGTGTGTGTGTGTGTGTGTGTGTGTGTGTGTGTGTGTGTGTGTAACATCGAATTTGGATCGAACGTAAGTATACTTATTTATATAGGTGACTCTTTTCGAAGAGTTTTGTTAGTTAATTCGCTGCTCGATGAGACGAAATCGAATCATTTTTTGTTTTTGTTCTTGTGAGAACAAAAGAAAAAATGGAACTAAAATTAAATCCTTACTAACGAACCGTAATATTCTTCGTCGCTACTGAAATATTATTTCGGGAAAAACGAATTCGTGACTCATTCGTGTGCACACGTTTATCGCATCGATCGATTTCCACGTGTGTCGTTAACGTGTTTTCGATCGCGGCCGACTCACGTAGGTACGCGCACACGTTTCGATCGTCTAGACCAGCGGTTCCCAACCTGTTCACCGCGGTGCCCTTAGAGCACAATAATAGATGAAAATGACACACGCCACATAAATTACTTAGCTGCAATCGCCTTAATGTAGAACCTGACCTCGGTATCTAGTTGTATCAAATTGAACCAGATATTGCCAAATTTACCGAAAATAAGCAGCCTCAAATATCTCATTGGTTATTAGGTTTTCACATTTTTTATTTCTCTTTTAAAGCAGTAGTTTTTATTTTTATTTTCAGCTATAAAATTGTAATATGTTAATAATTTGTTCAATAAAATTATTTATATCAGTTAAGAATGAAAACTAATGTTTACTTTTATCACGTTTCTCGTGATAATCACACAAAGTTACCTAACTAAACAGTGACGTTCCCTTCGTTTCCTATTAGGTTATACTAAACTGAACGATGCCAAAATAAGGTTATCAACTGCTGAGAGGAAATTTCTTTTTGAAAATCTAAGTAAAAAAATCGTATCTATGAGGCTAACATCAAGTTTATTTTTAAAGACCAGACAAAGTTTTGGTTCCTCTTGGAAAAAAATATATCTTATCATAAAGTATTGAAAATAGATAATTTGTACATTTTTATTTAACTCATTACAACTTTTTCGCGAAAAATATTGGCTATTCCTATTTGTACCTAATAGTCTTAGATGGCAATAGTATATGATGAAAATCCCAATGAAAATTAATTAGCAAACGAAGCGGTCAGTTTTGTTTATTGTCATATGGACCAATCAAAACGTTTGCCCCTGTCTAACGAAAATTGAAATGACGCTAATGTCGCGGACGGATCAGTAAATAACAACTACATATATTTGTATTTGTCTCACGAGCTTCTACAATTTTAAATAATATCTATTGTAATGTTATACTACACCAATTTAGAACTCTAAAGTAAAAAATAAACCATAATTTTAAATGTATGTATTTACATATTTTATTAAATTTGTTTGAGAGTATACGGCGTATAACCTATGGCAGGGATGGCGAACCTTTTCCGAGTGGAGTGTCAACATATTCCAAATAAAATTTTCTAAAACTGTTCACGTGCTCCCCCCCCCCAACTCGCACACACACAAAAAGAAAGTTGAATGAAGTCAATATTGAATAATCGTATTAAAAATGTAATTATATTTGAATGTGAACTTTTTTTCCTTTTTTTCATGTAAACAATTGTATAACAGAGTATCTAAATTTCTTATTTTGGTTATTTTTATTTTGGTTTTATTGGTCAAAGTTTTTTTTTTTTTTGCTTTGACTTAAAGAAATTCATTACACATTATAAACTTTCAAAAAAAATTCGGAAAAAAAAATAAAAGTATGATGCGAACAACTTATTTAACGTACAATAAATTTATATAGCTGACAGTGAATTGCATGACTTCCGACATTTCGATGTCTGCATTTTTCACCACTTTTCCATGTAGACGATTTATTTGTATTTGTGATATTAGTAAATCATAAATGCCTAAAGGAATATAATTATAATTGAAATCTGAAAAAGTTTTTTTAACCGTACTTATTTTACCTACGATTTCATGAATAATATGATTCGAATTTTTATTTTTTATTGAAATTTCGATAAATTCAATTTTTTCCACGTGCCATTGAAATACCGCCAACGAAAATATACGCGTGCCATAGGTTCGCCGCCACCCCTGCCCTATGGGAACACTACTGTAACTAAATTTTTACAAACATAAGTGCACCGCCTGCTGAAAAGTTTGGGGACCGATGGACACTAGACCGTTTGATCTACGTTTCATCTATCGGTGTAACGTATCTCACTGCTCGTAAATTCGATTTGTTCGCTTCGTCGCCGTCACGTGGGTCGTATGTCGTGCGTAGACAATCGGGCGGGCCGAGCGAGAAAAATAATATCGTTCCGTTCTTTTCAGACGTAAAAACGGGGGTAAAACGACGATTTATCATAATAATAACACTGATTTTTTTTTTTTTTTACGATCGAATCGGACGTGACGTATCCTTTGTACGTCAGTCGTATATTCATTAGCCTTTCGCTTCTACGTCATTAGACCGCGCCGAGTTCTTTAATAATAATTATGATTTTATTTTTTAATTTTTTAATTTTTTTTTTCACGTTTTAAACAATTCGCGTTCGTTTTGTTTTGAAACGCGGACGTCTCGCGGAACTCGCTGGAATTGCATTGTTTATAAAAATACACTCGTACGCGCGTGTGTGACCGTGTGTGTGTGTGTGCGTGAAAAAGAATTTCGCACGGCATTTACTAACGAATGATTTTTGTGATTTTTAAAGGCAAGACGGACGGGCGTCCTTGAAACCCACGGTGCCCGACACGATCACGTCGTGGGTGATTACGGCGTTCTCCATCGACTCTATTTACGGACTCGGACTTCTGGACGCGCCCAAAAAGGTAAAACGTCATATTATGCATATCGTGCACCGTGCCGCCGAGTTTGCTGTTTGCGAATTCGAAATACGAATCCATTCCGTTCCCGTTTACACAAATAATATTTATTAAATATACACGTGTGTGTGTGATATAAAATTGTACACTCGACTGAAACGTGACTAAACGAATCGTGTTTGTTTCTCGCTCGGCCGTACTGTTCGTCGACTAAAACAACACGATATGTGTACGTAAACAGGCGTCACACTGTATAAAGACTATACTTGTTATAAAACCGATTTCGACGAATACTTTGAAATTTTAAAATTTAGAACCACAGTCGACTCTCGATAATTCGAAGTTGACGGGCAAAAAAAAAATCTAATTATAGAAAGTTAAGAAAACAATATATATATATATATATATATTTATTTATTTATTTATTTATTTATTTATTTATTTATTTATTTATTTATTTATTTATTTATGTATTTATTTATTTCGTTTATATTTATTGTTTTTAAATTTTAAACTAATTATACTACGTAAATTAAATTATTATTATAAATGATTTTTTTTCGGCTGACGACTATCGATGACTCGACGAGTTAAATTACGATTAGAGACGATTAAGAAATAAAACAATACGGTTCTAACGATGATATTGTATAGTTGTCAAAAATAATAAGCTAAATTTCTACACGATTGCATAGTAAATTATTAACAAAAAAATTATAAGAATACAGATAAATTGCATTTGGGGAATATACGAGCGTTGAACGAATGATACTTCGAATTGTCAAGTGTAAGTGTTTTCCCAAAATTCAATTTCGAATTACCGAGTGTACTTAAATGTATTGTTTTTTTTGTTCGAATTGCCGTGTGATTTTCAAGGGACCGAGTATTTACTTCGAATTACCGAAAGTCTCGAATTATTGGAGGTTTGAATTATCGAGAGTCGACTGTATTTATCTATTATCTAGGTATGCTATGTCATATTGTCAATCAATAGAGTCGTGCTTTTGGATTTTGATGCCATAGGTGTATATATACGCTTAAACGTGTCACAGCGTTTTCGACGCAGCGTAGTTAGGTATATCACAACAATCAAGTATATTATATCCAATTTAAAACAGCTCCGAAGTGTCCTCTTTAACGTTTCAAAGTGATGTTAACGAAAGTTGGATTTCATGACGTTATGAGGATGATTCACATCTATGATAATGATGGAGTAACAATTAAAAAATGACTTCCTCGAAATATTATATTAACGTTGCAATGTGATGTTCCGTATTAAACCAAAAACACACATGCCAGAGATGTTAGACAACATAAAATGTTTAGTGGGTCGGCGCGAGAAACGGGATTCTAATAAATTCACCGGAGTGAATGGATATCTCGAGTAAAAATTAAAATCGCGATGTCGGGTCAAGTGCACTACGGGAAAAACAATAAAGTCATTATTATTATTATTATTATTATTTTCGTTCGTATATAGGTAGTCCACTCGAAATCCCGAGTTGGCGAACAGCGCTCGAGTGGCCCGAGGAACTCGGGCGCAGAGTATAAAATAATTATTTTAACGATACTTCAATGCGTTTTTTCACCGCTAAACGTGAAGACGGGCGAGGGTGTAATTGTCTACTGTGAATATTATTTGTATGCATATATTCATTTTTTATTTATTTATTTATTTTTTTTTTTTCATCGTGACGCATCCAGTTCAATACGATTTAATAACAATACCTGCGTGAAATATATTTTTCCCGTCACTTTCGACGCTTATAAATCATAAAACGAGTTATTTTTATTAACAGTTATTAATCGTTCGTGTACCGTAGCGGGGGGCTTTTTCAATATCGTATCGTTCGGCGATTCGATCGAGTGTACATCGTAGGTGCACGCAGTCAGAGGTACTTTTTTTTTTTTTTTTTTAATAATATTTATAATAATACGAAACATTTCCACGGATAGGGCGAAGTCGTCGCGCAGTGCTCCTCTACCCGTTCCGAGAGTCGGCATTGATTCGTTTCGAATTGAAATAGGTTTTTTTCAGACGACAAATTAGTTTCGTATCAGAACCGTTTTTGAATAGCAGCAGGTATTCAAGCACAGTATGATATAAAAGATTTCCAACACCGACGGCGGCGGAAGGGTGAAAATACGGCCGATCAAACGCGTAGAGTTTTGATGTCGGCCTGCGGAAAATAACTTGTCGTCAGAGTTTCATTTTATTACGAGCCCCGTAAAATATTATAAAGACAAATCGTGTGTACATGTTATACGAGTGTGTGGAAAGTCGTACGTGTGTGTAAAGTGTGTTAGTGTGTGTGTGTGCACAGTGTCCCAAAAGAAGTACTCGATCGTGATTAAAATGTCATCAAAACTTTTACGAACTGTAATAAAAACGCTAATTCGTTTTGTGTACTAAAATAACAATAATAGTAATAATAATAATAAATATAAAAGTATTTCGCTTTCACGCGTCCGTTTCGTTGTGAAGTCGTTTTGCATGGGACGAAAAACAAAAACAAAAAAAAAAAAACACAAAAAACGATTTCGTTTCACATTTTGCCCTCGTAAAACGCGCGGAGCTGTATAACATGATATAATAATAATAATAATAATAATAAAAAATCCGCGGGCCCGTCGTCGACGATACGGCGGCGCACGTATACATCGATCGCGACTGCGGAAATAACTGCTGCTCCTCTCACTGACGGGAAACGATTATCGTTTTACAGCTGAGAGTGTTCAGACCGTTTTTCATTTCCGTCGATTTGCCGTACTCCGTGAGAAGGGGTGAGATCGTGGCTGTTCCGGTGGTGGTGTTCAACTATCTGAACAAAGACGTGACGGCCGACGTGACTCTGGAGAACATCGGCCAGTTCGATTTCGCCGACTACTCCAACGAAGCCAAAGACTCGAGTAATTGTCACGATTTCTTTGTCGCCAGTACGCCGTGCGCCACGAGCAGACGGCGACAAAGACGTTTTTTTCGTTTTGTTTTGTTTTTGTTTTTCATAACACCCTAACGTAATTTGTTTTGTGTGTGTGTGATCAAAATAGAATTGGAACTGTACAAACGGAAATCGTTGACCATCAAAGCCAACACCGGAAGCCCGACGTCGTTCTTGATCAAAGCCAAAGACTTGGGATACATCAGCATCAAGTTGACGGCCACCAGCAAGCTGGCCGGCGACGCTATCGAGAAGAAACTGTTGGTCAAGGTGAGTGTTTTTTTTTTCTTTCTTTTTCCCCCGATACAGCCATATAAATTATATTAATTATAATATTAACCAATGACGTTTCGAACGCGAATCTCGTTTTCAGCCGGAAGGAGAGACCGTTTACAAGAACAAAGCGTTCTTCGTCGATCTCAGAAAAGACACTTCGTTCGAGAAGAACATCACCTTGGACATTCCCGCCAACATCGTGCCCGAATCCGAGTTCATCGAAATCGGAGCAGTCGGTATGTAGTGAACATCGACGTTGTCGCCGACGACCTCGCGGCGGTGGTGGTCCGTACACTTATACGTGTTTCGGATATTAACGTTTTAATCGTTTCGCAACAGGTGACATTTTGGGACCGAGCACTATGAATTTGGCGTCACTGATCCAAATGCCGTTCGGATGTGGTGAACAAAACATGTTGAACTTCGTACCGAATATCGTAATATTGGATTACTTAAAGGTATACTTTTATGATTTATTTTATACAGTTTAAACATTATACAGTCTAATAAGCCTATACGGAAATCATTAGATTTAAAAGCGGACCTCTAGTTTTTTTGTACAAAGGCCTTCTTGAGTGTTTGTTTTATATTATAGAAATCCCTCGAAATTTTAATATTTCAAATATTTGACTTTTAGATTCTGAGTGAAGCGAAGGATCTTATGGTTTTACAACGATGTTTTTTTTCTTTTTTTTTTCTGTAAACACTTTTTCGTATAGAAATCCTTGTCCAAAAGTTTCGTTCAGCAACTTTTTAGATTCGAAATTGAACTGAGATGGTACTTTAGAGAGGTCATTTGTCCAAAATCTCCATAGTTTTTCCAGTAATCAAGAATAACGATCGAAAAACTGAGTAAAATCGGTAAAAATCTGCCGTAAACGAGATTTTCACTGTTCAGATTTTAGGTATTTAGTCATAAGTCAAAAATTATTGAAGCTAGAAACTTGAAAATTTTATCCAATATCAAATATATACTTTTTTATATTGTACAACATTTTCAGAACAATTATAGCACTTTTGACTTAAATATAGAACTTTTAATTTACCAAATTGTTTGAAAGTTTTTATGTAATATAATTTTAAATATTTGACAAAATGTTCTGAAAATTTAATATAACCTCACTCGTATACCTACCTAATTATCCTAACAAAAATTCAAAATCGTGACTCAGGATTTTTTTTTTATACACACTTTAATAAATTATTATACGATTTTTTACGATATTGTCTGATTTCTTTTAAGATTATTTCCTATGAAATATTGAGTATTTGTTAGAAAGTTCTGAAATTTTAATACAAGTTTACTCTTATACTAAACTATCAATACCGAAAAAATAACAAAAAATCGTGACTCAAGATTTTTTTTCCAAGCAATTAAGTAAATTATTATCACGATTATTACAGAATAAACTGTTTTAATAAGTTAATATAAATTCGTATATGAAAATATTGGCTGTTTTTACGTTAATTTTCTGCTTAAAATCTGTTTAAAACTTTTTTGGTGTATCTGATCACAATAAAACTTGGAACATAGATATAAAAATATTTTTCGAATCTTTTGGTGACAGTAAATTTCTAATGAGTTATAATTGTTATAACAATTGAAGTTTAAATGAGTTATATCTAATTGAATATTTTATGAGGGTTTAATTACAAAAAAACTCACAAAAAATTATACAAATAACCGTAAAATACGTAAACAGTATTTAAATAATAATATATTATATTACACTGAATCTTTGCTTAGAATCGTTTTATACTAAAGAAATGAGTCATCATTTCTTTAAAACTTAATACATTTATCACCAATATCTTGTCCGAGGACCGAAGGGACGAAGGACGAACTTGTACCACCATCATCTCACTTACCAGCTTTTTTTCCTTTTTATATTGTACTTTTGAAATCGTTACAAATTCCTGAACATTTTTTTTTTAACACACACACACACACATTTTGTTTGTCCGTTCAACATAATATCAAAGTCTCAGTTGCACTTTGTACTGAATGAGTTTTGCATAGTTTTTTTCTCTAGTGCCAATTCATTCCCAAAAAAAATTTAATTGATATTAATTAATATTTGAACGTGCACGCTGACTGCTATCGATTATGACTATTAATTGACATGCACCGTCGACTTTTACAGAACACCAGACAACTGACGCCCGCCGTGGAGGCCAAATCTTTGAGATACATGGAAACTGGTTACCAACAAGAGTTGACGTATCGTAGGAATGACGGTTCGTTCAGCGCTTTCGGTTCGGCAGACGCAAGTGGAAGTACATGGTAAGTTTCGACAACTTGAATATGTTTTGTACGATTCAAACTTTGTAAATTCGTCATTTCATACTTTTGATGGTGTTCAAAATTTAAAATATAAATTAAAGGATTAAAATCCTTTGAAGTTGAGTTTTACTTTGATTTTGAATACATTAATTTTATGTACATTTGCATATTGCACGGCATTGTCATTCGTTTATATTATGAAATGCTCATGAAAAAACAAATATAATTACGTTAACATTAAATAATAATGATGCGTTGTTGAAAAGATAAATAATTTGTGCTTAGAAATTTCTTTATTTCTACGTATAAACTGTGTTTGATGTCTTGGCTGCAGGTGCTAAAATAACTTAATTTAAAAAAGAAAAAACAAATTCACTAAATTTTGAAACAAAAAATATTATGAAACGTGAGAGATTTCTATATCTTTTTGACATAATTTAAACAATCAGTTTAGTTAAATACACGTTTTTTAACGTATTTTTCTAATAATTATCTGATTAATATCACGAGGTTCGGTAGACTGTCCGAAGAAATCGCATTTCACTTTAATAATATAATATAGGAATGCATGAGCGATGAGGTTTACACGAACGAATCGTAATCTATTTATAGAAATTTCTATATTTTTTTTTTTGAGACAGCTCCGCGTTCGATCCCCCCTCTCTTCGATTTCCACCCTTTCGTGTGCATATTCTGTTCTGGCTCTGAGATTTTTTTTCAAAAAATAAAATAAATTTAAAAGTGCTCGACGCACGTGATCGTAAACGAATCCGAAAAAAAAAACACATCTCATTCTCACCCTCTGCCCCCACATCATTTTCAGGTTGACGGCGTACGTCGTCAAGTCGTTCCGGCAGGCGATGCCGTACATCCCGGTGGAGGAGAAGATAATCGTGGACGGTCTACAGTGGCTGTCCAACAACCAGGCCAACAACGGCAGCTTCCCCGAGGTGGGCCACGTCAGCCACGAGGCCATGCAGGGCGGCTCGGCGCGCGGGCTCGCGCTCACCGCCTACACGCTGATCGCGTTCCTGGAGAACCAGAAGACCGCTCCCGTGTACCGGAACACCATCAACCGGGCCATCGACTACCTGGTGCGCAACCTGCCGGGCGTCGAGGACCCGTACGCGCTGGCCGTGTGCTCGTACGCGCTGCACCTGGCCGACCACCCGGAGAAGAACGTGGCGTTCAACCTGCTCGAGCTGAAGGCCAACAACGCCGGTGAGTGTCGTGTCGGGTAGTAACCGCGGTCGGGTCAGTCTCTGGGGGAGGGGGGGAATTATTGAAAAACAAAACAAAACGAAAAAAAACAACCCTCGACGGTCGGGAATCGGTCGAGTCGACGTTCCCCCCTCGGGTTCGAGGGTCTCCAGGGATTACGGGGGTCGCGTTTTTAGACAAGTCGGAAGCTGAAAACGAAAATAAAACCGCGTCGGAGACACGCGCTGGGTGCCTAATCCGAAGGCGTCGTTATTTCGTAAAATGCGCGTTTTCCAAACGACGACCGCAAAACGCGTTTTTTCAAAAAAGTAGTCGATAGTTGATTTAAACTATCGAATAATCAATTCGAATATTATTCTCCATGACCGAATGATTTTTCGTATTAAAACTATTCGAATACTATCGAATATTTCGAATAATTTGAATATGCCAGACTATCGAATTGTTCGATAGTAACTATAAAAACTGTTGCCGCTCCGCTGTCGACGTCATTATTTTCACGACGGGTTTTCTCCGTGGTTTTCGCGCACTTGATTCGCGGGACAGACGGCGCGAAAACAGCGCGTCGCCGTGAGAGCCGGATATTTTCAGATATCAAAATCCGCATATTCGCGTTTCACGTTGTGGATTTTGGTGTTCTAAATCAAAAATCAAATTTTCGATTCTAATGGTTTTACTAGGGACGTTTATTTTTATAATATATATATAAATATTTTTTTTTTTTTATCCGAAGACACTTTTTGCTCAACTCAAATTTATCCCCACGTTTTATTCAGCAACTCTATAGATCGGAATTTTTATGTAGACGGTGCTTTGAGAGTTTTTTAAGTTCTCATATCAATAGTTTTTCTAGGCGAGAGAAAAACACCCTTAAATGGAGCAAAAACGTTGAAATTCTCCGTAAACGACATTTTCATTAAATCGACTTCAATGATTTCGTCATTATAAGTTATAGATAAAACAATACTAATTTAATACTTCAAAATCCAAAATCCGGATTTTAAATCCGAAATCTGAAAATTTCGAACTTCGGTAAATCCGGATTTTCTCATCGCTAATAGGGATTTACCCGACTCTCGTCCGAATTAACGATAACGATAGTTCGCGTTACCCGATAAATCGAACTCGACGTTTGTCGATATCCACGATCGCGTCGTTGCGAATCCGACATTCACTGACGCACCGCACGTCACGAATTATTTCGACTCGACTGTCGTTTAATAACTTCCGTCAAGTCGTGGCGCGCTTTGTCCGTAAACTTTTTCGTACACTATTATCTCGACTTGTGATGATAAACCGTAGTCGACCGTTACCGAGAAAAAACTATTTTGTTTTATTTATTTATTTGTTTGTCGATTTTTCGTTACAGACGAGAAGAAATGGTGGAAACGCTCGGAGCGCGCGAACGACAAGAAAAACCCGTGGGTCGCCGAACCCAACTCGGTGGACGTGGAGATGACCGCGTACGCTCTGCTGACGTATTTGCAGCGAGGACTCGTCGAGGACGCTCTGCCGATCTTACACTGGTTGGTGTCACAACAGAACGACCAAGGAGGTTTCGCCTCTAGCCAGGTATGTTCATGGTATAATTTTAGTGTGTGTGTGTGTGTGTTTCGTAGGCGCGATTAAAACTTAATTCCAGGGGTCGCTAAAATAGTGAATAGTTCTCTTTTGAAACAACCCTTTTAAAACAAAATTTTACTATAGATGAGAAAAAAAATACTTTTTACTAATTTTTAAATAAATGTTTACTTTATTCGATGTATTTCAAATAGAAATATTTTAATTTTTTTTAAGTAAATATATTATTATTTTTTTATTATTATTAAAATATAAAAAATACAATCTGTAACAAGTACAATAGGCAAACAGGATATACATACAATACATACTATTTACAAGGTGATAAGAGGGAAGCTTTCCAGTTACAGAGCTCTCGGCAAATAATATAAATGTTATTTCAAAATAATTTTTCTTCTATTGAAACTATACTTACTAATCTAAAACTGATTATTTTTTTTTTTTTTTTAATTTTTTTTTTTTTACTTATTTGTATAATATACCGATTAATATTTTAAAAATATTATCAGTAAATCGTCGTAATAGCATACTTGTTCACGACCGATGAAGTTTTTTCTTCCTACAATTGAAAAACTGCGTTCGCACATAAAAGGACTTACTGGAATTATTATAAAAGCGATTCGTAATTTATATTCTCTTAACGATAATCATAGTACCGTTTGGAATCATTGCATATTGATAATGTTTTCCGCGGTCATAATTATTATTATTAAAATTATCGTCATTGTCAAACTATTCGACTGTTTTGTTGAAATCTCGCACGAAATGTTTCGAAAAACAAGTGCTATAAAACAATGCATTTGGACGATGACATCAATATTGAAAAATAAACTATTACGATTTTATACTCAGGTGAAAATTTGAGTGTTTAAGTTTACATACGCCTCGGGGTTGCTAATCGTGAGTTTGGGGTAGCTTAAGTCTGTTTTTGCACCTAGTTGCGCCCACGGTGTGTTCGCGGTAAAGCCCGTTCGCACGATGATCTAGAAATCTGTCTGATTGACGTTTGTTGTTCACACAGGACACGGTGATCACGTTGTACGCGCTCTCTCAGATGGCCGAGAGAATCACCCCGGGCTCGGTGAGACTGTCGGCGACGTTTGCGTACGCGAAGAACGCACAGTCGGAACTCAAAGTGACCAGAGACAACTCCATGGTACTGCAGCTGCTCGAAGTGAGTCGATATCTTCGGGAAATCGTCACGACGGACATGGCGCAATAATGTTTCCGCGTCGTTTGTCGATTTCGTTCACGTACGGATCGCGCGAATTTTCATCCGACTCCCGGCGGACCATCCCGTCGACTCGCTTTTTCCTTTATTTCTTTTTTACGTTTTTTTTTTTACCGCCACGGCGCTAATTTTAACTCTCAAAGTTTAAAAAAAAAACCGCGCCTGAAAACGTTCCGTGTTCACTCGCAAACGAGATAATCAGTTAATTTGTAAACTTATGATACGTTCTTAATTATTTCTCGCGCCAAAGAAAATACGACAAAATTAAGTTTTAAGCGAACAATTAAAAACCTCTCGGCGTGCTGTTGTAGTTGATAATGAAATAAACGCGAGCGAGACAAAACGTCCGTAGTACATTAACTGGGATTTCCGACACACTACAGATTTCGAGTTTTCTTTAATTCTTTTTCGGTTTTTATTTTTGCGTCTTCTTTTTTTTTCTCCCGTCCACCGTCGAGAGAAGACAGATATACATATAAGTGTGTGCGTGTGTGCGTGAGTGTGTGTGTGTGTGCGCGTGCGTGTATGCGATTTACTTAAAAACGCCGTCGTATCGGCCGTGGTCGTGCACGTTTTCTCACCGCGTTTCTCGTGTTTGGAAAAATAAAAATACGTCCACCGGGAGTTTTCCTCGAGGGAAATGAAAAAAAAAAACGAAAAATTCAGTTCGACGAAACGACGCCGTCTCCTCTAATCCGCACTCCCTACGACCACTGAAAGCCTTACCTACGCGTAATACAATAATATAGCTATAAACCATAGACGTATAACTATGTTATATATTTATATACACAGATTGATTTAGTTGTATTTGACAAACTCAATAACTTTTTTCTTTTCATTATTTTCATTTTTTTTTTTTTTTTTTTTTTTTTTTTTTTTTTTTTTAATAAATACTTTTGCGTTATAACAAAATAATTTGTAATTATTTAATTTAGAGATTTAGTTTTTTTTTTTGTTTTTCAAACTCGAATTGAAATACATTTTAATTTTATTATATCGTTTGATAAAAATTCAAAATAGCTTTTTTATGGAACGAACTTTCAGAAAAAACGTTGGTGTTTAAATCTGTAGTAAATGTTAGGTTTGACCGTTTCCTACGATTTTTTCAAGTTCGTAAAAAGTCAACAATAATATTGTACTTCTCTTGATTTTATTACGCATTATTGCACACTACAATATTAATTAAATGACTGATGAAAATTTAATTTATTCCAAGATTTCCGTTATCGCTCGTAGCTATTATGTTATTATAATAACGTTATTAAAACAGGTGTTTATCATTGTCAATCATGACAGTTCGATTAATCGAAATCATTGACTTAGTTTTGATAGAACGTAACTAATAATGTCAATGATTAAAGTCGTATTTAAAAACTTAAAAAAAAAATAAAATACTCTTATACCGAAATTTTTTTTAAAAACCCTGTTTACAAAATGACTGTTTTTTTTTTCTGAAACGGTAAAATAACATTTGAAATATGAGTTCCAAAAATAAAAAGAATAAAATAATAAATCGCCATACAATTTTGTTTTTTAGCTATAAGAATTATAAAAAAAAAAAAAAAAAAAAAACGAAACGAAAAATTAAAAAAACCTTCGGTTTTGCATTGGTCAAATAAATCAGGCTCACCCTGTTGTATACAACGTCAGCCGTCGTTTGATGTACATTTTTATCGTCGTTTTTGTCTTTTCGCAGCTCCCGAAACGCACCCGCGCCGTGAACATCACCGCCTCCGGCACCGGGTTCGCCGTGGTCAAGGTGTCGTACAGATACAACGTCAACGTCACCGGCGCGTGGCCGCTGTTCTCGCTCGACCCTCAAGTGGACAAGAACTCGGACGCCAACCACCTGCAGCTGTCCGTCTGCTCTGGGTACGAAGACTTGAGCGCGCGCGCGCGCGCGCGCCGCACTAGTCAGAAAATTAGTATAGTATTCGCACGCCCGACGGAAATAATCGATTGAAACGACGATTATAGTCAGAGACGAAAGACGCATGCCATAAATTTATAGAACGTTCTCGGAAAACGTTTTTTATAATTTTTTTATTTTTCGAAACGTATCCATGAGTGAAACGTTTTTTGTTTTTTGTTTTTTTTTTAAATCACATACTCTGCATAAAAAAAAAATTAATTAAATAATAATAAATAAATAAATAATAATAATAATAATATTAAGGAATAAATAATGAAAAAAAAAACGGAAATCATCGTGACCGACTAAAAATTATAATTATTATTTGGGTTCGTTAACTGTACTGTAATCGAGAAAAACAGTGTATCAACGCGATACTCAGTGAATGATTTTTTTTTTTTTTATCGAAAAGGTCACAAATAATTTGTTTCGCGATTTAAAAAAAAAAATTATAATTGTATATTGACGGACAAATAAAACTGAACGGACGCGAAAACAAAAAAAAAAAAAAGAAGCATGTTTTATTTATTTTTATTATCTTACGTAATGGATGCTTATATGTAAATGATTTGACGATAAAATATGATTATGCCAAACTTTAATCGATACGTTTGATTAAAAAAATAATAATAATAACAATAATAATGAACAAGATACTTGAGATATTTTATAAAGTTTGAAATCATTTGTAGTGAAACTTTTTCGTTCGTTATACGTTCCGAACGGACGACGTTTAAAATAACGATAAAAATTGGCTACGTTAAAACTTTGAAACAATATGATGCTGCGAACGTATCTGTATCAGTTTTTGATCAAGTAATCGTCCGTGATCACAACCCAGTAGTTGCGCTCCCTCCAAGTCCGACCATAAAAATTTGTACACAGACAAGCGTTGTTTAATTGAAAAATAATAATCGGATAAAATAAATCCCAACTGCAGACGGACCAAAGTCCGAAAATAAAATCAAAACAAATAAAATATAACCATCGAGTTGGGTCATCAAAATTGAGATAAAAATCGATAAGAAATAAAAATAAAAATGAAAACTCGGTAGATATTATTTCAATATGTATAAATTTAAATCAAAATGAAAAAAAAAAAATGACAAAAAATTTTCGATTTCTTCAAAATGTGATAAAACATGAATTAAAATTTAAAATTTTTTACTGTTATAAACACATTGAGATTGTGTTCTAGACAGGCGTAGTTCGAAATCGACAAAATACGATAGCGGTTTGAAAAAAAAAAAATTATAATAATCGTCCACGTATTTTCGTCTTTGTCCACGGAGTGTGTACATTGTTTGGAATTTCGGCCCTGCTGTTTTTGAACAGGGCTCTTTTCTAGAATTTTCTGTCCCTTCCTGTTCGCGCGCTCGTCGTTCATGCGCGCGAGTGTACACTGTACACCCGCCGCCGTGACGTGCGCGACGACGACGACGACGACATCCATTACGTGTTTTTTTTTAAATTTTTTTTTATTTTAAATTCAATTCACAAAACATTTTTTTTTGGAATTCATGAAATTGAATTTATCCCTAAACCAATGCTTGTGATGAAGGGAGAGAGTACTTACATGGGATAATTTTAAATGACAATAAATATTAATATTATATAATATATATATTTAAAAAAAAAGGATATAAATATTTTTATTTTTTTTATGATTGATTTCCAAATTAGAATATGACCACTAGATCAATAAAAAGTCACATGGAATTTATAGAAAATTAAATTAATTAATAAATTAATAAATAATTATGATACGAGTAATACAAGGAATAAAATAACATAACAGAATGCAGTTTTATATGATTAGAATTTAAATTAGAATTCAACGTGTGTTCGTCTCCCGGTTTCAGATTCCGCGGCGGCAACGACAGTAACATGGCCGTGATGGAGGTGACCCTGCCGTCCGGATACACCGTGGACAACGATGCGTTGCCCAGCCTCCGGCTGTCCAACAACATCAAGCGCGTCGAGACCAAGGACGGCGATTCCGTGGTCATGCTGTACTTCGACAAGGTATCGTATGACTAAAGTGATCATATTTTTTTTTAATCAAAACGGGACAAAAAAAAAAAAATCATAATTATTTGTTACAAACAAATATTTTTAATTTAATAATATTACTTGCAAATTGCTGTGGTACTTATAATGGAAATATATAAATAAAGGATAAAAAAATTAAATTAACTTATTACATTTACTAGGTAATTAACTTATTATAAACAAAATGTTTTCGAGTAATAATTACAAAATTAAATACTTGTATATTTTTCTAAAAACGATATTTTGTCAAAGAACATTTATTTTTATTATTATTTTTTTTTTTGTCTACTTTTTGAAAACGGGACATTTTAGCGTCCCGAAGATTTCCCAGGGGACAACGGGACAGAAATTCAAAAAACGGGACTGTCCCGTTCAAAACGGGACGTATGGTCACCTTACGTATGACGTCCGCGCCGACCCGTGTGCGTACGGATTATCGTGTTTAACGGTTCGCGTCCGCCGACAACCCGATTTCATAACATTACACTGCACGACCCGTGAGCAGCACCACCACGCGCAGTCGACGAGTTGTGTCCCGACTCTATTTCCCGTACACGAGTTGTGTCCCAATGATAAAAGTGGGATACACAAATCGTGTCCCGACTTTTTTATGAAGTTTTACACAAGTTGTAAAGTTTAAAAAAAAAGTTGTTATAAATTTAAAATTTAAATCGAGACATTTTTTCCGTTGTAAGATGTTATAATGTATAACATACTTTTGATAGTTTAATAGAAAAATTTCTCAATGCGAAATTCATAAAAAATTGTTTTATTTAAGCGGTTTCTTTATATGTTAAATTATTAAAACTATTTGCGCAGTGATTTTTAATTTTTATTCATATAAGTTAGATCGAACTTGTGTGTGTAACCCGAAAAAAAACTGAGGGACGCAATTCGTGTACCTCGAAAAAAACTGAGGGACACAATTCGTGTAACCCGAAAAAAACTTAGGGACACAATTCGATATTTGGAACACAACTCATTTGCAGCCCCACCACGAGGATTCGCACGTTTACCTGCCACCTTACTCACGTCTTGAGACGGGACCTTTTGCACGTCTCCCGTTAATAATTACTACCGTAAACCGAGGAGGTGATGCGATTTAAAAAGAACGAACGCTATAATATTTTAATTTGGTATTGTACCGGCTACGTAAATCTTCTTTTAAAAACAAAACGTTTTCTCGACCATTTAGCGATTTTATTGATTTAATTCCTCTAAACGTTTTTGTATTTGTCCATTTTGTAATTCTCTATACTTTTTTTTTTTACCCAGAAAATTTCAAATTATAAAATCCATTAGACTAATGAAAACAAAAAAATCGAAACGTCAAAATTGTCAGAACAATTATCTCCACAAAAAAAAAAAAAAAAGGTATCTTCGAATTTTTCGAAAACATTAAAATATACATAGTCGTCGTTTAAATGTCTGACAAAAACATAAATGTTTAATTATATTATGGTTTTCGGTAGTTATTGTCCCTTTGAATCATAAAAAAAAAAATGCAGAATTTCATTTTACTTTTATTACCTCGGGAGATGTCACGACGTGCGTATCTTCGTGGTAAATTCGATAAAAAGTGAAATTAAACGTTTTCGCTTTCGATTGAAGCCAACGATATTCGTACCGTTTCTTTTATTTTTCACGTCACTTTATCAATTATATCATATGATTTCGGGTTAGTAATCAGGGGTGGGGGGGTCTGTAGCATTTTGGAAATCATTCGAGATCAACAATCGCAAATCAAAACTGAAGTCACGAGTCGGGCATACTTATTCGTTATGACGTGATAAAAATACAAATATTATACATATTTTTTGTGTATGGTATCCGATAAAATGAATCCGACTCTGTTTGTTTTATGGAAAATGCGTTCGTAGAGATGAATTAAAAGCTGATCTCATAAAAAATACAGGTGACCGTGGATGAATTTACGTACCACGGACCGGTCATCCGTGCACCGAGTACCGACGGGCTTTTTCGATTTATCGTTCTGTTAACAGACAAAACTATTCGTCGTTTATTACTCATCGCCTCGAATCGATATTATATTCTAACTCACGTGTGTGTGTTTTTTTTTCATTGTTGCACAGATGATGGCTCAAGAATATTGCCCGACCATATCGGCGTTCCGGACCCACAAGGTAGCCAAGCAGAAGCCCGTGCCCGTCACCGTGTACGACTATTACGACCAGTGTAAGTGTGAATAGTGTTGGTGTTTTTTTTTTTTTATCCACCGTCACGTATCGCAAGACGATCTCAAAGACGACGAAAACGTTTTCGACGAGCACCTTTTTACGTATCGTTGGATTTAACACCGGCCGATGAGGAGCGAAAACGATAGTCCACTGCGGTATTATTGAAACACTACACGTCCTGTATCGACGCTTTTGATTGTTTTTTTTCTTGTTGACGTTTTTGCACGCACGACAAAAATCATGGTTCGCGGACCGTATTGAGACCGGTCGTGACGTTCTAGAGTGGCCCGTCATCCGTAGTCTGTTCATTATTAGGGATCAAAATAAAAGGATTAGTAAAATACCCAAAAATAAAAAAAAATAAAAATCATTTTGAACATTCTAGCACGTTAAATAACTAATTAAACAAAATTAAAACGTTGACGATATTTTTAAGATATTTTGTTTTTTTAATTTTTCCCTCTGTGTGTATCGCATTTTTTTATTTGGTAATATTAAGCATTTTAATTTAAATAATCTTCTCATCATTAAGTCACTACACGGCGACCTAATAATAAAAACAGTTCCTACTACAGCTCAAAATGATGATAAAAAATTTCACACCAAATTAACCAATCGCACGAATCCACTAGTATCTAACCCAGCCAATGAATCCATCCCAGATAACCCCCCACGTCGATTGAAAAGGAATTGGTGTCGTGATTTTTTGAATCACGACCTGTATTAATGAAAAAAAAAATAAACTCATGTTTGAGGGTATCCACACTGGTGGAATTCCCTCTCCACGTACGCCGTGTTTTAGCTATTTTAAAGTTATCAAAATTACTTATTGTAGGAATATAATAATATAGCCGATTGTAAATATACTTTTGTTTAATAAAAAAAAAAAAATAAATAAATAAATAAAAAAGTTTATAGCGTATGAAAATATTAAACACGAATATTTATCGAAAAAAAAAAATCGTTATAAACCCATTAGAATCCAATCCGATCTCCCGCCCCGCCAATCGACGATCACGTGCTACATACATTCGATACGCGAGTGAAACACGATAATTAAGTTTGTTCGGCGATGCGAATGAACCCGCCAAAGAACGATTTCCGATTGTGCGGATTTAAACTTTTAACAGACGGCGGCGTCACGCCAAGTCGAACACCGCCGATAACTCAAAAAACGAATTAGTTGAAGTATTTTTTCTTCTACTCCGATCGGTCGCTACTCGACGGCATGCCGGACGGGACGGAGTTTTTCTAAGCCGCCCGTGGACGCCGACGGACACTCGTACGACGACGGGTCGACGTAACACTCGACCCGTACGATGGTTTTCTTTTTACTTCTGAATTCGCCGTGGTCTTCACTAAGGAACTTCATTGAAAACGCGTCTCGTTGCGAGGCGTTCAAATGTCGGAAAATCGCGATTTCTTTTGCCATTGTTATTAACACTATAGACGTGTACCGTGTCGTGAATGTTTGATTTGAAAGATTTTCGTTTGTTTTTATTTTTTCCATAAATAAAAATCCGTATCCCCCCCTCCCACGTGTTCGAAACTCTCGTCACGTCGACTTAGCGGAGCACCTTATTGTCGCGTCCCGGGATTCTCTGGGTTTCGAGATGTAACAATTGATATTATATAAATGTAAACACGGATTGATTTGGTCCCCGGATCCCTGGTTGACGAGTAAGAATAATAAACACGTGGCCGCGTATTGTCGTCACGTTTACTGATAATAATATATACGAACTATGGGTTAGGATTTTTATTGACGTAATAATATATACGAGGGCTCTCTTTGGGCAGGGCGAGACGGGACACTTGCCTGGAAAAATAAAAACTTTTAATTTGATAAAATATTATACTATAATTATAATTATTATCTAATTACTCAGTTTCGTTTAGAATAATATCATTAATGTGTCTGGGACGAAATGGAGAAATTAAGAATTCTTATTTATCGAATTATAAAATTAATAACAATTTATTTTACATTTATTTTTTTAGTAAAACGGAGGATTAATTGGTTTTACAATTATGTTGATTTAATTTATTTTCTCTGGTGACACGCTATTTGGAGCAGTGAACATTGTCCAATTTGTTCGTCCGTCTACACTAAAGATTAAAAATTGAATGTATATCGTACTTTGAGCGATCATTTTTCTTTCTTCTCAAAAGTTTTTCGAAGCATTAGGGAAAATACTAAAAAAATCAAGTAAAAATTATTGTAAAATGTATCGTAATTGAGACATTTAATAAATTGATTTTATTTCTTTAATATTAAATTCATACGTAATATTGTCGGAAACTTGAAATACTTACCATATACCATAAACATACAACTACAAACTTGAAAGAAGATTTAAAAGATATTGAACGAGTGAGTTTTGGCACAGTATCCCCAGATTGGGACAGCATAGAGTATTAATGGTCGTAGAATTTGCTTATGAAGAATTTTAAGTCGTTGGTAACCTTGTTGAAGTTTCGAAGAAATGTGAGGGTTCCAGGTTAATTTTTTGTCTAAGATAACTCCGAGATATTTTATTGTTGGAGACCAGGATATGTTGTCGCCATTAAGTACTAGAGAGGGAGGGTTATTGGGACGACGAAGTGTAAACAATACTGCCGTACTTTTTGAGGGGTTTAGGATAATTTTCCATTTTTTCGCCCGGCATTGGAATAATTAAAAATTGTATTATTGATTTCCGGTTCGTTTTGAATTTGCGTGTTACAGCCAGACGCGCCAGAGTGTTCTACGAGCCGAGGGTGGCCACCCCGTGCGACATCTGCGAGGACTCCGACTGTACCAAAGTGTGCGCGACCGGCACGGGATCCAGGTCGGACGACGGTCAATCGCCCGGCGCCGCCACGCCGTTGTTCCGCGGTCTGACCACGGTGCTCGTCGTGTCCGTGTCCGTCCTGTGGGCTCAGTACTTCTAGACGCGCCCGCGAAAAAAAAACAAAAAAAAAAAACAACAGATTTCACTCTATCTCTCTCATCGTCAGCATCATCATCAATAACGCAATGATCGTTCGTTTCGGTCGTCCCGGCGCGGCGATACGTCTGATACAGCCCTGCGCCTTACAACTTTTGTGACGCGCGCGGCCGAATAGAAAGAAAAAAAAAACACATAAAAGCAACGGAAAAATGACAGTATTCCTATTTTTATCACTCTCGGAAATAATATTTATTTTTTATTTTTCGCTCTCATTTTCGCATTCATCACACTGTTTTTATTCGCTTCGCGTGCATTGTACATAATAATACTGAGATTTATTTGATTTATTTGATTTATTATTATTATTATTATTATTATTCTAAGCGTATTATATTTAAATTTTCATTAACTTATTGAATAATTATTATCACTATCATTATTATTATTATTATTATTATTATATCTTAAAAACAATTTTTATTTTTTAGGTTAAACTTATACGGCTTATATTTTTATATTATACAAAAAAACGTAAACAAATATTTTAATGATCTGTAAAAAAAAAAAAAAAAATTAAAAAAAAAAAAAATTAAAACGATATTAATATTAATATTTTACAGTTATAATAACAACAATATTTTGCGAGTCGGGCCGCCGCCCGGCTTATTATATTATTTTATATTTCTGTTTGCATGCAACTCTAATCAAATCCTTTGAAAAAAAATAAAAAAAAAAAAATAAGAAAGAAAAATTACGTATTTATAAGTGATTTAATTTTTTTTTTCGTTTTATCATTATTATTATAATTATTATAATTACTATTATGTACTTTTTTTCGTTTTTTTTTTTTTTTTTTAACGATACTTCATTTTATATTACGATGGTGATAATACCTCACGCATATTATTTTGTATGTTGTAAAAAATTTACCCTCAAATTTTGTTACAATGACTACCGACCGCGCGTTCGTAATCCGCTACTACACACTCACGTTTAAACGCACATGCTCCTCCCGTTCGAATCCGAAGATTCCCCATAGTCCGTCGCAAACGAATAGCTCTTGAATAGGGTTTCGTTTTGTTTTTTTTTTTCATACTATTATTTTTTTTTTTCTCTCTCTCTCTCTCTCTCCATTAAACTAAGACTGACATTATATACCGCGCAGATGTTGTAAATACCATCGACAATAAACGCCTTTGACATAATTTGCCCCCCCCCCCGTAGGTAATTATTATAACAATATCGTTGTTTGTAAATACATTAAATACATTGAAGTGGTACTTACTATAACAATATACAATATACATATTATGCGTAATATATTATATTTATAAATTAATATATATATATTTTTTCTTGCTTTTTTCTTCGTGCCTTTTGGTGCGGTATTTTTGTCCTTCGCGAAACGTGCGACGCACACTCTTCGCACGACCGCTTCGAGTTGAAATTCTATTAAAAAAATCGGAAAGCTTTCATTAGTATTTATTAGATTCCGAGTGAAACGAAGATTGCAATTATTATTATTCTGTTTTTTACGCGTGTCGTCAATGTGGTCTTAAAAATATCGCCGACGGCGATGATCAGAAATGATGTGTATTTTATACTTTGAAGAAGTGATTTTCCTGTAGTTTTTAAAGTTCCTTCGAGCGTGTGAAAAAGGTACAGCAGATTTAAGTGAAATCGGTAAAATTCGCGCACTGCGAACGAGATGTTTATGAAATCTGTTTTCGAAATTTGGCCGCGAGTCCAAAAAAAAAAAAAGGTATTGGAAGTTCGTTATTTTCACCAAATACCCAACAACACTGTTATTCGGACATGATAAAAGTTTAAAAAAAAAAATGGTTTTTTTTTTTTTTTTTTTAAGTTTATTGCTTAAAAATATTGGAAATACCACGTTTTTAGGAGGTTTCACCCGTTAAGATTTTAAAGTTCATGTCTGTTGTATTTATTGTTGTTTTTTTTTATATTTTTTATTTTTTATATTTTCTATTGTATTCATATCTGAAAATTAAGTATTATCTTACTTCAACAGTTTTTGTAGTTTCCACGGCGAATTTGATGAGAGAGCACAGATGCGCTTGCTCTAGTGTCGATTCTTTCTCAACTGATTTTTTTTTTTTTTTTTTTGTGCAGCCAACAGGCGATCAAATATTATAAAAACGAATTTGCTCGTAATATTATGTTCAGTGAGATAAAAATAAAAGAAACAAGACTGAGTACAAGATGTGTTCGCTAAAAAAAACACAAACACAAACTTTAATCTCACTAAAACAAGACGTGTAAGAATCTGTAAATATTATGTTTTTTTGTGTGAAATGATTATGGTATATTATGGCATATTGATGCACAGTTTTACGAAAATTTCAACAAAATTTGACAATTTTCGACCAAAATATAAAACTTTGAAAATACCTAATTTTATTAAAGTTTATCTCCAATATAATTTTTTAATATTACACAATCAGTTGTGAACAGTTAACTGACGTATACGCCACGCAAAGGCTTGACGTATAACAACACAAAACAAGGTGTTTATTGGTTTTGTACACTCTAACCGTTAAACAAGCATGTAAAGAAACACCTATTAATTGGCCCGGACGACTATCTTCTTAAGTGACAAAGAATACAATCGAACATTTTTTTTTATTAACGTTTATGTGAATTGTTTTAAGATTTTTACAAAATATCTTCTATTTTCACATCGATTTTTATAACTTATGTACACTCAAAAACTATTTCATAATGTCAAAAAATAAAAAAAAATACATCTTCTACAGGAAAAAATGTTCGATGACGATGAAGTGATTTATCAGATTTTTTAAGTAAAACGATGATTAATTTCAAAAAAAAGAAACAAGAAAGATTTTATTCATTTCCGATTGAAAAAAATAATCGCAAAAACATCAAACAAATCTTAGGTAATTTTTCAGACTTTTGTTGATCAGTTTGTATTCATATCAAATTTCGTAGATACAGAAGATGCAAGAGGAAATCTCAGAAAAATGAATAAAGCTTCAATAAGTCCAGAATAAAATCACATTTAGGGTAGGAGGTCCAAATAATAAAATGTGTTTCCATAAAAAAAAAAAGAAAAAAGAAAACGTAAAAAACTCAATAAAAATTGACTCAAAAACACTTAAAGTAAACTGTCATAAGATTGTATGAGGTTTTATTTACTTTTTTGAGACAAAGACTCATTTGCGTATTAATTTAAACTAATTTTTATTTTATTTTAGAAATTAAGTTCGAGGAGCTTTGAACCCTGAAACCTTCTGTGTCTGTGGTCTTGATTATGTTGCATATTTTCCGTGTGTCTTAGAACGACACAAATTATAACGATGTAAAAAGTAATTAAAATTGTTTAATGAATTATGTCATATAATTATTTTCATAAAAAAAATAAATAATGATACTAATAATGCAAATTAAAAAACGATTAAAATAATGCTACAATGCTCGAGTATACTTTGAAATAAACTTTTCATAAATCATGCAATTTATCATCTATAATTTGACAGACATAGAACGCCGATCGGTTTTGTACCGTTTATAAGAATATACCTTAAGTGTGCATAAATAGGGTGCCAATATTTTTGTCTAGAACTGCAAGATTATACGAAGCTTCATAGTTTTTTTAATAGTTAATGCTTTACAAAATATGAAACCCGACTTGACCCTTATGTGGTGTCCGATACCACTATTACTCTCTCGGAGTTAAAATGTACCACATCATTACGGACCTGTTAAATTACATAAGTACATCTTTATGCAGTTTTGACAGTAAAATAATTGTTTTCCTACATTTAGATAATTATTAATTAATCAATTGATTAATTTGTTAATAAAATAATATAATATAAAATATATTTATAATGTTTTAATTATATAACATAACAGTGTAGTGCATGATAAATAATTCACTAAACATTTTTTTTTTCAAAATGATAATGAACTTTAGGCAGGTACTAATCAATTTCTTTTTTTTTTTTTGTAAAATTAATCACATTTTAGATATATTTTAAAAATTGTATTTTTCAATTTAATTTTCTTTTATAAATAATATTTTTATTCTATATCTTCTACATATCAATTAAAACTTTTTTATTTGATTCATTACTCTACATAATTAGCATTAAAAAAATCGAGAGGAACTTCATTCCTGACGGGTGTTCTCTCACCAAACTCGTCTTACTTTTAAAAACTATTCGTATTAATCATTAATAAAATGCAAAAATGTCTAATTGATAAGAAAAAAAAATACAAATTAATAGCTATTTGTTTTCCATAAAAACGTTTACTCTTACATACGCACACGCACGCGCGCGCGCGCGCGCGCGCGCGTGTGTGTGTGTGTGTGTGTGTACACACACATTAAATAAATATCACATATCTAAATTTTGGGGATGAGAATTCTTCCTCGGTACATCACACATGTCTTAAGTGGTGACTAAAATGGATTTATGTTTGGGAGGCAAGTGGAGTTTAGGTATATAAAAATCATTAGTAGGATTGGGGGACCTAAGGTTCATTTGACTTACTGAACGCTCCATAATTCTCATTCGATATCATTACAGTATACATACTCACGTATTCTGAAGGCTTGTATCTTCCACTGGGATTCGCTTTGGAATCTGTCTTCAGAGGGAATAGCTTGTCTTAAAGTTTTAACTCATTTTATATTACATTTTAAAATAATGTCTTGTAAATTAATGATGATGTAGGGGAGACTGTGGTGATTCGACGAAGTTAAGTTTTCAATGGCAGTTAAACTTTAATGAATGGAAAGAAATTCTTGGAATTCAAAACAGTCATTATTTTGAATATAAATAATATTTGGTAATAACCCATAATGTAAAGGGATTTAATAGTTATACGTTTTCCAAAAAAAATTCTATAAATCGTCATTTTACCTCATTTGTGTGGTATTTTGGCACTTGGTTTGGGCAAGTTGACTTGTGTATGTCATATCGTAGGGAATTGATGAAAATAATAAAAATAATCACGTCTATATGTGTAATCTGTCTAAAAATAAAAAAAAAATTAAATATCAATAAAAATTAATAATCATTACAAATGTCTACTTCACCGATATATCAAAATAAATAAGAAATCATAAAACATTTTTCATGACAAAATGTACAGCGGGCAACTAAGGGGAAAACACCTAAGTATACCTAATAATATTTTTACGGCTAGTGTCGACAGATTTCTCAAGTATACGACTTAAAATCATCTACTCTTGCACATAATTCATTGATGTAAATCGTTGACAACATCATAAATTATACAAGCCATCTTGCCCCACAAACTGTTTTGGAATTAAAATAAATTGAACCTTAATTGAAGACCACAGAGCAACAACAAGACATCTCCATTTTTTGTCAAATTTTTTTTTTCAGCTTTTATTATCACAAAAAAAATATTACGTCGTTTGGTGCAACAATCAGACAAATCCGATCATTAAATACCAGAGATGTCTGGTTTTTATTACGGTGCAACAACCAGACATATCCGGAGATATCTTGTTGTTGCACCGTACAATTGTACCACTGTATAAAAACGTGTTTATCAATTTTTTCCATACCTACCACACTTGTCTTATATGATATAGGAATATTATCACAAAATAATAAATAATTAATATTTAGATTTTGTTACTTTTAAGTTTTATTATTTTATTAGTTATTCATAATTTATAATATATATTTTATTTGATTGTTGACTTTTAGTTTTATTTTATTTGTTATAAAATACATATTAGTTTAGTCATGAGTGATATAAGTTTAAATGGTTCGAGCATTGATGATTGGTTTAACGATTCTGATTATAATCCTAATTCGCCGATTGAAGTCTCCGAATTTGAAAATATATCAGATTATTCAGATTATGAAAATGTAATGATCAATCGATCATCAATAACGACTGGCTGTAACAATAGTAATGTGAATACGGAATATGATGAAAATGTACGAGTTATTGAAGATTCCAATGAAGAACAAAGTGACAGTGAGGTACGTAAAAGTGAAAAAAAAATTACGACAAGTGAATACATGGAGACGCAATGTATCAAAAAACTAATGCTCATCCTGTGGAATGTTTTCATTTCGTATCCATGAGGTATATAACAACACGCGCCTATGTGTTACATATATAATATGATATCATGATATCATGGGAGGCATATCATAGATACATGACGGGAGGAGCCGTCGACGACGCCGCCGCCGTGGACACTGCCACCGCCGGCAACGTTGTCTTCACCGCCAACTACATCTCCGGCGCTAACTTCACCATCGTCTTCGTCTTAGATAAAAATATTTAATAAAGTTCTTTAGGTATAACTTAATTTAATAATAAACAAAATCTGTATAAAGATTATAATGTATTTGATAAGATTTTGAAAGGCATAAGTTCTCGTAGGGGAAAATTGCGGCACGTTATAGATACAATACGACGGGAAGAGCCGTGGACGCCGCCGCCGCCGCTGTTGACGTTGACGTCGTTAATTCAACTTAAAAGAAAACTTTGCGCGCTCTTTATTCCTCATGCGCTAACCACGGCACAACGACAGAGCCGTGTTTCTCACGCGAAAGATTTACTTCAAATGGTCACCAACTCTCCAATTTTTTTATTAAATATTATTACGGGTGACGAGAGCTGGTGTTTTCCCTATGACCCGGAAACCAAACGGAAAAGTGCTCAGTGGGTTGGGGAAAATTCGCCACGACCAAAAAAACTTCGGTTTCAAAAATCCAAAATGAAGACCACGTTGATTGTCTTTTTTGATTCCCAAGGAATTATACACAAAGAATTTGTGCCTCCGGGAAGTACGGTTGATGCCGAATTCTACAACAACGTTTTGGATCGCCTCTGTAAAAGAATTGCACGCGTTAGGCCCGCTTTGTGGAAAGATCGGTCTTTTTTCTTGCTGCACGATAACGCTCCAGCACACACTGCGGCGATTGTCACTCAATTTTTGACCAAAAAAATGATTCCAGTACTCGACCATCCCTCGTATTCACCAGATTTAAGTCCTCCAGACTATTTCCTGTTCCCAAAGATGAAGATAGAGCTCAAGGGGCACCATTTTGCCACCAATGAAACGATTCTGATTATAATCCTAATTCGCCGATTGAAGTCCCCGAAGTAGAAAATATATCAGATTATTCAGATTATGAAAATGTAATGATCAATCGATCATCAATAACGACTGGCTGTAACAATAGTAATGTGAATACGGAATATGATGAAAATGTACGAGTTATTGAAGATTTACAATTTTATACTAAGAAGTATCATTTTATATTATTCCTATAAAAAATGTGACTGAGATTATGTTTTTGTTTAAGTTTTGTTTTTTAACACATTGTTTTTAAAATTTTATACTAAGAAAGTATTATTTTATACATTATATTATACCTATAAAATGTGTGACTGAGATTATGATTTTTTTTTAAGTTTTGTTTTTTTAACACATTGTTATTGATTAATAATATTCACTACCGATGCATTATACACATATCGATATAAACTGTAAATATTCGTTAAAAGATACGATTTTTTCTTATTCCTTACGGCTTATTCGGAGAGCCCCTGGCATGGCGTATAGCTTGTAAGTTCGTACGAATAAACGATGAATTATGCAAATATTTATTAAATTATTAACTCTTTCCTTATTCTGAGAGTTACTTGACGAGATGTTATAGAATATAGACCGTTGGCTAATAAATATGATAAAAAATCACTAAGGCATCACGGTATGTCAGTATGCTTCGAAGGAATGGGTGTTCGAATGTCATTAAATAGAAAAAATGTACATAAAAAATAATCATAGAAAAATTTTTTTTAAAAAAGCGTATTTATAAACGTGCACAAACACTGATATCTGTGTGAACTGAAATCCGTTTCATGATTTTATTTGTTGATTGTTCTCTTCACATAATTCATACACAGTGCGTCCCATAAGTTTTGAGACAACCATTCTAAAATTAATTCTAGTATCTAGATAGTTATGCAATTCTGGGAAGTTATTACGATAACACTCATAATCATTCGTACAAAGTTTCACGTGTATAAGATAATTTCTGACAGTATAATCGTATCCGTCGTGAATGTATGTATTCATTTTATTTTTCTATCATAGTTGCTTTAAATGAGTAACCCAGATAGCAAGATAATGTTATTTTGACATTTATTAATTATTTTTTTTTAATATTATTATTAAATAAACGTTTTTTTTTAATTATTTTTTGATTAAAATAATGTTAAAAAAATATTTTTTAAATGATATTTGGCCGCGAGTTTAACATTAAATTAATATTTAAAAAATAATGTTATTTAAATGTTTTAAATGTATTATCAATAGATTATTTTAATAGTATTATTAATTAAACATTTATTTTATACTTTGCATAAAATATTTCATTTTTAATAATTATATAGGTAGTTAAATACAAAAATACTAATTTGTACCTATGTAAAAATTCAATGCATTCCTCTTGTATTAAATGTACAATTACAAATCTAATTGAATGCAGATTATAATATATTTTTACACAATAGCAAAACAGAGATCATTGACTAGTTTTGTATACAATTTGTAATTATTTCTTTAATAATTTATATTATATATATATAATATAGGTATATTTAATAACTTGATCATATATATACTTTCTTCATTAATGGTGAAAATTACAGCCATTCTTTAATTTAGGTTTGATACCTACCTATAATTAATATATTATACACGTCATATTACAATTCTGAAATATATTTATATTATTTAAAAATATACAGTTTAACAGTTAAGTAAGATCTTGTATTCTAAACAAAATTAATTTTTATATGAATAATAATATATTATAATATTTGTATTATATAAATATTACTTTATTAAAATATATAACAAATAATAATGAATATGCAATAGAAACTTCCTTTATGGGAATGATAATATAAAAGAACTACTATTGTAATAACTAAAAAAAACTCATTAACTTTATATAAACTAAAAAAAGCTTATTAACTTTATTATATGAAATGAAAAAAAAATGTATATTCAAGCATATTTATATCTTATAGTTTCTCATTATTAGCTGTTTGATTATGTGGAGTTTTTACCAAGCGAAATTTTGCACAAGAAATAAATATTTTTATTGTATTTTCCACATCAATAGTATCGTAGTGTTTAAATTTTGGAATTTTTTTTATTGAATCTGGAACAAACATTATTACAATACTGAAATAATTTAATTTTGAAATAATTTTAATATTGACTATTGAAACATAATAATTACTAAATAGTTTATAATTAATAAATAAAAGTCTTACCAAAAATTACTGAACAACTGCCAAGTGTAGAGAAAACAAGTTTTTTCTTTTGTCCTTTGTAACTATAATGTTGTAAAAGTTCATCACTAAATAGATAGCGTATAATAGTGCGAACAGTGCTCTGTATAGTAGATCTCACTAATCTTGATAGCTCAGACACCTACAAATATTATAGTAATAACATATTCAATTTATTAGGTAATCTATTTTATTGAAATTATTTTGAAAGAGTTTAACTTACCACTTTCATTTTAAAACCAGAATCTAAAAGTTTTTGTTCAAAATCTAATAAACCAACTTCATTTTTCAGTGGTAAATTCAATATAATATCACTTTGTTCCATAGTATTTTCTATATTATTGTATGAACTGTTGTTTGATTTTTCTAATAATCTATCAATTCTTTCACTTAACGATCTCATTTCATACCATATATTCAATGATGTTCTATTAATATTGGTTAACATATCTAAAACCAATATAAATATTTTACATTGCACAACATATCATGTACATATTATATACTATAGTAGTATATTACATAAAAATGCACTTATTATTATTCGATAATATATTATAATCACCCCTAATTATTTTTTTGCAAACAAAATAATAATAAATATTATTACCTATCACTGAATCAGGTACTGCCAAAGCTTGTTTTTTTGACGAATCATTGATAGAGTTTCCTATTGGACCAATATTTGCCGCATTGCCTGTTAATTCAGAAGTCACTTTAAATGGTGATGATGAAGTCATAATAATAGTTGGAAATAAATCAATTTGATTTTCTTTTGATACACATCTTGAATCTACGGTTAACAAATAATAAACAATACTTAGCCATTCATATCACTACTCTTAAGGTCTTAAAATTGTGTTAAAATTTTAATAATTAAATATAAAATCATATTCTAGAAAATAGATCTCTTTTGCAACTTTATAGTAAACAAAATAATATGTGGGCTACCAATCATTGAATCGGGTGCTGCCAAAGCTTGTTTTTTTGATGATTTATTCGGAGAGTTCCTCACCGGACTAGAATATTCTTTGTGGCATGTTGATTTATAAGAATCATCAAAATGTAATTTTTTTTTGTAATTAATTAATTCAAGTGAACTATTATCAGCTCCAATTTTGATTTTATCTGAAATACTAAGCTCATCTGTAAAAAACAACATATTTATAAATAGTACCTCTTAAATACTTAATAGAAAAAATATGTTCTTAGAAAATAAATTAAGTTTTTTGGTCAGTGATGAAAACAGTGAGTATATTGAGATAGTGAGAAATAGGAGTATATGTAGCAGTCCCCTAAATGAGACATGGTTATTAAGTTTTATCTCAATACCTACACAACAGAAGACACTATATAGATTAAGTATTGTTTAATTTATATCTAATTTAAATGTTTCAAACATACCTGTGTAATGTAAAGATTTATTTATTTCATAATTAGGATCTGCATCACTATCATCATGATTTGAATAACCTAAAATTAAATTACTGTTTTTAATATACAGTATCTATATATATACAATAATTTAATATAATATAAATAAATAATATTAATATGTTTATATAAGTAATATTTATACTTTCTGGGCTCCACAAAGACCGTTCATTTTTCTTGATTTCAGTATCTTTCTTTTTCTTTCTTTTCACTTTATTCTCTACACAGTCATTCTCTGCAGATGATAGATTGGAAGTGTATTGTGCTTTACGTGTCATAGATCTTGCTACGAGAAAATCATCTAAGGAATAATTCAAATATTACAAATCAATTATATAATATTAATTAATACAAATGAAGTACCTAAAAAATTATTACCTGTATCTTTAGTTAATTTTCGAGCAGAGACATATAGAAAATCAGTTTTTGTAGGAATAAATCGTTTTTTAATAGAAATGGCACTATTTCGTTTTGGCCATGCACAGATGTTGTATTTTATCCAATTTGAGGGTACTACTTCGACTGTTTTGTCATCATCAAAGGCCACAACTGACCACATCATACCACAAAATATAAATGTCTATAAGTAAAAACTTTTTCAATAATCATATAATTATATCCAAAATACATAAATAATAATGAAATATATATTTATAAAAAAAAAAAAAAAAAAAAAAAACTTCTAATTTTGATAACTAAGTAGTAAGTACCTATAAATGTATTTAACTTAGTTGGTACCTATAATTTATTTAAATTTGAAGAATACTACATTATATTATATAATTTATATATTACCTAAAATTAACAAATTTAAATTTATATAATTTAGCAAAATATTTACAATTGTTTTAAAGTATGTATTAATGGTAATGCGATTAAATTATTATTTGATGGGAAGATACACATTTTTTTTTAATATCTTGGATATGAAAAACATTTAATTCACTTGATAATTGACTAACTACATACATATCTAACATGTAAGATGATATGGGATTTCTAAACAATGGCTCAATTTTTTCAAATTGTTTACATAAAATAATTACATCATTACTATAATTCATAATATTTACAACTTTAATTATTATATTTTCTTTAGTAATGAGGTATGAATCCGCTTCTACATGTGTTTTAATTGTAAAATTACTTAATTTCATTGTTGTAAATTGAAGACAATTTTGTTGATTTTCTATAAGTGGGCCTTTCTTATGAGGTCCAGAAAGACTGTATATTTCATCTTTGTTAATAGCAGGTCTCAGTTTTAAATCTAATGAAGCAATCTCTTTGTATCTATTTACCACCTGCTCAAGGGGCTTATGTGGTTTTCGAATCATTCTTTTTAATGAGCTCATATAATTTTCAAATGGAAATGTTGAACAATGGTGTAATGGACCATAATTAATATAATCATCACATAAATGAATGAGGCCGTGAATATTATGTGACATTAAATAAGTTCCATACAAATTTCCAAAATGTTCAACAAAACTATCTAATAATTGTCTAGCAAGATCAATGTGCTCTGAAAAATCAGGACTCAGTAATATTGTCATAGCCAAACTTAGATTTAGAAAATGTTTCCATTGATCAACTGAAATAATATTTTTGGTTACAATAGCTCCTACATATAATATAAATGTACGATATTCTGTAGCTTTCCAGCGTTTAATTTGATCTAAACTTCTAGTTTTTCTTGCTATTTCACACGGAATACTAGATTTAAGTTTAACCAGTAATTTAGACATATCATTAATTTTCCATGAAGGATAGCGCACATCAACTGGGCCATTAATCCAAAAATTGATAAGTTTACGGACAGTCCCTAAACATATCAAATGTAAATAGTCCATTGAAAACCCTTTAACAATATCAAAATTTGGAAGTTCGGCCATCAATGATGTATTGCCTACATGATGCTCATCTTGTTTTTGTATAATATAATTTTGGTGTGTATGCATAGGTGGACGCCTTTCTGGTTCAATGTAACGAAAACAAACTCTATTTTTTATCCATTCACCTTCTTGTTCACATCTTGAACAAGAAAAGAAGCCAGCATGTCCTTTGATTTTAAGTATATAAGACTTTGCAGGTGCATCACAACACACTACATTTATTTTGAAATTATAAAGTTGGTTATCAATTTGTATACCACGTTCAATTAACAATTTAGCTTCTTCAACAAAATGAGAAATGAATTTATTACTGTCTGAGGGCGACTTTTTTCCATGGTAAACTCCTATTGGAAATACTTTACTATAAGGGGAAATGTATGCTAAAATTGGCCAGAAAGTATCCGAACTACTCTTAAATAATGGTAACCCATCGATACCAACAACAATTTTGATTATATTCTGATGCTCAAATTCTGGTGATAAATTTAATTTTATTCCATTTTCTATACCAAAGTGATAATATGTACCAGGCTCTACTATATGTAAATTCTCAATGTCCATTTGTGTAGTATGCATTAAAGTTCTAGAATCTTTTGGTAAATTAATAAAACAACTATGTTTTTTCAAAATAGTCAATAATCCATTTAAGGCATTTTGGGGTACATTGTATTCTATGGCCCAAATCTTAATAGAATTTCTTAAGTTTGATACATGATCAAAATTAATATTATTATTAACTGTAAAATCATTTTCCAAAGCATCTGATTCGTCTGATGAAATTAATAGATCTGATAAATAGGCATCTATTCCTATGTCATTATTAATAGAATTTGTAAATTGATGAATATTTATATTTGAGGAAATCTGGGTATTATTTGGTTCTATTAAGTTGAGTGGTAAGGAATAAGCAGCATTGGTACTATTGTCAGAATTCAATTTGAGTGGTACTAGTGCTGAAGTGTTACCTATCTGACGTTGTATATCTAAGGGTAACAATGCACTATTTTTTAAATCTTCTGCAACTCTCCTCCTCTTAGATCGGACACTCAAATTAGAAGTTTTATTATGAAGAGGCATATTTATGTACTCCCTAAAATAATTTATTCATAACTGATTAATATGTATTATTATTCATTAGATTTATGGTATAAGATTGAAATTAAATTAACTAAATGCACTCAGAATAGATATTGCCATGTTGTCATTTTTCCAAATTTAATAATTACCTAATACAATATCTCACATTACTAACACTGATTAATACTCCTATACATATTAAGTAGGTACAGCTTCCTTTTTTAAATTACCATTTTTCTGTACTCATTAAGACATCTCTACACCTAAATTGTGTCTGCCACACATGGAACCTAACAATATCAATTTTATTGGCACCTACTTAAAATATTGTGGGTTGTTGGTTGATTTTTTGAAATTATATCTATTAGGTCCTTAGAAACAAGAAAAAAAAATGGAAATAATATGTAATATAAATATGATTTACCTAGACCTTATCTGAATTTGTTAGAATTATTTTTTCATGTCATAACAATAATATTGAGTGAGTATATAAGTAAAATTCTTTTATTTATAGCAAATTTATTCTAGATAATAGGTACTTCAAGTCACTTTATTTTATTTTACCAGTAGTATTCTCGAAAAAAACTTTCTTTAAAAAAAAAAATCTACTTATATAAAAGCCACATGACACAAGAGGCATAATGATACTAAATAATAATAATATTATGATTTCGTTTATCATAATTTATAACGTTAATAATTACTAGTTATAAACCTAGTTAAAATTGTAGAATGGTACCTATGTATAAACAAATTTAACTAATAAAATAAATATATGAAGTAGGTAGGTATTTACTTGTAATTCAAACGTATTGGTAGCAAACGAAGACTTTAAAAGTTAATACAAAAAACTATAATACAAATCAACAGTAAATGGTAATACTCAAAAAACTATCGGACGTTGAGTAAAACGGACCAAACGTGGAAACGGAAAACGGTTAAAAGCCCTGTTAAAAGCGTGCTCGGGTTTATGATTACACAATACACATGGATTACACGCACGCGTACGACATAGGATAATCTGAACAGTGCGACACCATACACCGATAAAAAAAATATGGTATTGTGGTTATTATTATACTATTTGACAAATAAATATTTATGATATGATATTTTTTTATAAATACACATTTTTCACGAATTTTAATTGTTTTTAATTTTCATATTAATTGATAGTTGATACCTAAACTGAGTGAAACGCCAATGGGTGATGAGATAAATTTCGCACCAGACGGTTTTTCAATAATTATCAAGACTCAAGAGGTCAACCAATGAGTTTCAACATATTCTTATACTCTATGGTTTCAACCACGGATCTATCGGACTACCTATAATATGGCTATATAATATAGTCCTCAGAGTAATAAATATTCTTAATTCTAGACGTATAGTACGTGGTGTAAACTTGCAAATCAAAACAAAAAATGATAACTAGATTTTCTCGAGTTTTTTGTTTTCTATGGTATCAACTAACGGTGTTGAGAAGATTTTCTACATCGCGCTATGAGTAGTTCAATATTTTGTTACTAGTTCGAACTTTGAAGTCGTTATTTTAAATGAAATAACAGATGTTTTAAAAAGCCGATTTGAAGACTTTTCTAATAACTTTATCTTTATTCTTATATTATATATTATTAAAACGTGAGGCGATTTCTTATGACAGTTATATAATAATATATCTATTAATTATATTATCTGAAGTTATACTAGACCGATTTTCATGATTTCACTCGGTGTGCAGATAAGCCATCCAAAAGAGAAAAGCTCAAAAAAATAATTATTTAAATAGTTAATAGTTATTATAATTTAGAAAATTAGAAATATTAAGTTTGTCGTGTTGTTTCATAGCGGCATTCGTTGACGCCCGCGACCGGCATAAGTCATAAACTCATAACCCCGACTACTCCTATATAGTTCCCACGTCTACTGCATATTGCATAATGCAGACTGCAGCTATGTCGTCGTTGTCGATGTACATTTATTATTATATTTTACAATTTTACATAGTGGGCTGTGGTATTGAGCACTGTTGCGTTATCGTTTATTGTCGTCGTCTGAAATCTGAATCACAGAATAATACAGATTAAATGTCCGAATCGTCGAATTCGTTATCGTCGTCGTCGTAAAAACCCAACTATTTTCGATTTCGTCATTATGCGTACAGCAGAGAACGCCGAAGTGCCGAATTCATTAAAATTTGTATTACATATTATTACTTATATGTACCTATTATGTATACATTATATCACTTTTATTAAAAATGGAATATCAATCAACATCAATCAAAAAAACATCGAAATATTCGATGACGAGTTCTTAACTTGGTGATAAATAATTGAGATGTGTATAACGAATTAAATTTGTCATTGGTGATCTTTCGTATAGATTATTTTTCTATCTATATATTACATCTATCTATATAATATATAATTAAAAGACGAGGTGATTTCTTTAAACAGCTATATCTGCAGAAGTTCTACTGGACCGATTTTCATGATTTGTTTTCAAATGCAAGTACTCGGTGTGCAGATGAGCCATCTAATGAGAAAAGTCCGAAAATGTATCAATTCAATAGTTTTGGGGAGTATTTAGTCTCCCCTCACCCCTGCAGTTACATAATATAGCGATAATATGTGTTGTCTTTGTTATTAGGTTACCATCGGTTGACGGTTATCGGTGTAAATAATATAATAACAATATAAGAAAATCAAAAATAAGAAAAATACGAATGTAATAATAAAACGAAAAAAATATTCAAAAACATTTTTTTCCCAACTACAAACAGCTATACATTAAAGTAATATATAGGTTATATTTTATTTCAGTATTTCTTAAACAGGAATTATCTCGTAGAATTTGTCTTTGAAATCCTAAAATATACTTTTTAGATTCTGAGCGAAGCGACTAGCGAGGAATGTATTGGTTTCACAATGATGTTTATTTCTTTTTTTTCTTATTTTTTTCTTGTCTGTAAACACTTTCGTACAGAAATCCTGGACGAAAAGTTTCGTCCAGCAACTTTTTAGATTCGAAATCGGACTGAAATGGTACTTTAGAGAGGTAATTTTTCGAAAATCTCCATAGATTTTCCTTAAATTGAGAAAAACTGAGTAAAAACGGTAAAAATTCGCCGTAAACGATGTTTTCAGTTTTCAGATTTTAGTTATATAGTCATAACTAGGGATGAGAAGTTATAGGAGCTAAAATAGACAAAATATGCATGCAAATATGCGAGGAAAAATTATGATATATGCATCAAAAATTTGAAAATATGTAAAAAATGTATTATAATATGCAATTTTTTCTATAAATAAAAAACGTGTTTTCAATAAGTTAATATATAAATAATATTTCGTTAAATTTGATTCTATTAAAATATAAATAATTTTTAACTGAGTGGTAAAAACTTAATACTAGGTATAAATATGAGATGATAAATTATTGGTAGGTGTATTGATTATATATTGATAGTCAGATGATTTAATCTAAAAAAAAAAACAAAAATTCAATTTTATAAGTTTTGTAATATATTTGATAATTATTTTTTCAAACCTGTAAATTTAATGCATTGAACCTCCAAATTGTTTTAATATTTTTGGCATCCATCATCTCCGACGATTATCCGAAAGAATATTTTTGTATGGCAAAAAACGTCTTTCCACATCAGCTTAAGTTATGGGGGCATTCTTGAAGTAAATAAGGTCATTTTTCATGTCATTTGTATTAAAATCCACATAATTTTACTAAATATGCATTTTTATGCACAAAAAAAGACATGAATATGCAACTTTTAAGAAAACTACCAATATATGCAAAAATATGCAAAATTTAAATACCAAATTTCAATTCATTAAGTTATAGAACAGATTTTTAGCTCACCTAGCTATAAAAAGAAGACATAGAAAAAAATATGCAAATCCTATAACTTCTCATCCCTAGTCATAACTCAAAAAGTATTGGGGATGTAACTTTAAAATTTTACCCGATATCAAAAACATACTTTTTTATATGGCACAAAATTTTCAAAACAATTGGAGCAATTTTGGCCTAAATATAGGACTTTAAATTTACCTAATTGTTTGAAAGTTTTTATCTAATACATTTTTTTTAATTTGATAAAAGTTCTGAAATTTTGATATGATAATACATAAATTCATTGAAATTTTCATTTGTTTATCAACTTTTTTGTATTGGTTGCCCCAGAACCCCTTTTTTGAGTCTTTATTATATTATAATATAATAGGTATATTGTTCTAATTTAAATATAATATATACAAAACATTATATAATTGATTCAATAATAATAATATATTAATAATATATTCAAAACATTATATATTTGATTCAATTATAATAATATATTAATAATATATTCAAAACATTATATAATTGATTCAAATATAATATTATGTTAATAATATATTCAAAATATTATTTAAAAAAACATTTATTTCAAATCATATTATTATTTTTTTTTATAATATTATTTTAGTAATCATTATATATGATCATATGAATGTTTTTTATAAAATATTATTTTTTTAATGAAGAAATATTAACAATAAAATATTATCATTACCAAATTGCTATCTGGGAAGTACCTTACGACCTGGTTGGTTAGCAGTTGCAATGTTCGACATGACAACACAATTTTACTCAAAATTAAATGAAGTATCGCGTATAGAAATAAAAATAAAAATGAACGACAGACAACGTCGTCATGCTAAGCTAAGCTAACACAATAATAATTATTACACAATACACAGAATACACTATACACATCAACGGTCGGTCGTCGCCCGTCGGTCGGGCAGCGGCTAGATAAGGACGTAAAAAAAACTGAAAATACCGGAACAATTTTGTTTATAGATATTTCCCGAGAACAGAATAGCAACATGGTATTATGGCAACATACCCAAAACAATCTATTAACGTTGCAAAGCGATGTTCCATATAAGTTAAATTTTTAGCGTTGTAGGTATGTTATAAATTCACAATCAAGTGTCAATTCAAATTAAACAGCTTAGAAATGTCTCATTAACATTGAAATGTGATGTTCCGTAAAAAATCAAAAATATACATCGCAGAGATGTTAGGCAACATAAAATTTTTAGTGGGTAACTGTGAAATATGCACTTATAAAATGAAAAATGGTCGAATATATAATATATATATAATAATATGTAAAATATGCAACTATAAATTATAAATGTAAACTCGTATTACTATGTAACAAATTTCTATATCACTTAGCTATATTTTTATTGATTATTTAAAAACATTCAGACTCCTAGAAGTCCCGATCCCTAATAATAATCCAATAATTATGAATAAAATTAAATATAACTAAAAAAAAAAAAAATTGACGGCTACCTATGATTTTTTACGGTAGGTACTAAGTACATGCAACTAAAATAAGTTTGTTTTAACTATAATTTTTCTACCTAAATGTATTTAGTTATTTTTTACGGCCCCAACTACCCGCCAGAATTTGTTTTTTCGATATCTCGGGAAATAATTGTGCACAAACGACGGGGTTTCGTGCACATTCGTGCACAAACGATGCACAAACGATTCGCGAAAACAGAATTCAAAAATTCCAAATCGGGGGGGCCGTAGAAATGGACCCTCGAATTTGATTTAAGGATATTCTCCCCTGTTTTTGTGCACAAACGACGGGGTTTCGTGCACATTCGTGCACAAACGATGCACAAACGATTCGTGAAAGCAGAATTCAAAAATTCCAAATCGGGGGGGCTGCCGTTTCTACGGCCCCCCCCAATTTGATTTAGGGATAATCCCCTCAGTTTTTGTGCACAAACGACGGGGTTTCGTGCACATTCGTGCACAAACGATGCACAAACGATTCGCGAAAACAGAATTCAAAAATTCCAAATCGGGGGGGCCGTCGAAATGGACCCCCGAATTTGATTTAAGGATAACTCCGCCTGTTTTTGTGCACAAACGACGGGGTTTCGTGCACATTCGTGCACAAACGATGCACAAACGATTCGCGAAAACAGAATTCAAAAATTCCAAATCAAAGAGGAGGCCGCCGTTTTTACGGCCCCAACTACCCGCGAGAATTTGTTTTTTCGATATCTCGGGAAATAATTGTGCACAAACGACGGGGTTTCGTGCACATTCGTGCACAAACGAAGCACAAACGATTCGCGAAAACAGAATTCAAAAATTCCAAATCAAAGAGGAGGCCGCCGTTTTTACGGCCCCAACTACCCGCGAGAATTTGTTTTTTCGATATCTCGGGAAATAATTGTGCACAAACGACGGGGTTTCGTGCACATTCATGCACAAACGATTCGTGAAAACAGAATTCAAAAATTCCAAATCGGGGGGCCGTAGAAATGGACCCCCGAATTTGATTTAAGGATAGCCCCCCCCCTGTTTTTGTGCACAAACGACGGGGTTTCGTGCACATTCGTGCACAAACGAAGCACAAACGATTCGCGAAAACAGAATTCAAAAATTCCAAATCGGGGGGGCTGCCGTTTCTACGGCCCCCCAATTTGATTTAGGGATAATCCCCTCAGTTTTTGTGCACAAACGACGGGGTTTCGTGCACATTCGTGCACAAACGATGCACAAACGATCTGTCCAAACAGAATTCAAAAATTCCAAATCGGGGGGGCCGGAGAAATTGACCCAGGTTGGAGCACGCTGCTATACGACCCATACATACGCCGTGTCTAAGTGGTGACTAAGTGAACTAATAGCGCAAGTTGTCACACACCTAATAATTACATGTAGATTGTAGAACGTCTATGCCTTATGGCCATATTATCTTTGTTCTATGTTTACAACGTTTACGTTTACTATTAAAGTGTTTAACTTTTAGCGTTTTAATTATAATAATGAGTAAGTGTATCATAGTTGGTTGTACTTTGGTTTACAAGAGTAATCCCGAATAACCAGTGACAAGAAAACACAATACCGAGAACTTCAAATTCAACCAGTGCCGCAACTAGAGATAAAAAGGCCTAGGTGCGAGTCATATTTTGGGGCCCCCTATTTCAAACTTTTGTCTTACAAAATTGATTTAGTAATTGAAGCAAAAGCGTTAATTAAGGGTCGGCTTAAAACCCCCGGGTAACAAAAAAACTCCCGAAAATAATAGACACTTGGTTTCCCATCTCAGGGGGATAAACATTTTTATTTTTGCTCTCTTAATAATGCCTATACATAGTGCATACCAAGTACAAATTTAAAAAAGCAAAACAATTTTCATCAATTTATTTAAAATAATTTTACTTACAAAAATAGAACAAATAATTTATGCATAGGCCTCCATTCAAAATTTAAACCTAAAATCATGTATGTTTTTCATTTATTTTTTTTCCCAATGCTTTTTGTACTTTCTTCTGTTTTTTGACTGGTCAAGGAAATGTTAGTTGATGATTTTAAAACATCAATGTATCTATCTTTTAATGCATAAACTGAATCATGTCTTGCCTCCCATCTAGCAACACATACTTTTTTTTTAACTTTATTTTTTATTATGTTTGCTACATTATTACCAAACGTTAAGGAAGCCCACCGTGGTCCACTATTACTAAAAAAAATTGTATGCCTTAATTATTTTTCTCAATCGTTTAACAGATAACATCATTGATAATTGCATTGAATCGAAAACTATTATTTAACACAAAATTGAAACTAACGATACAAAAATAAAATATTAAGTACAAGTCATAGTTAAAAATGTATAGCATAAAATATTTTCTTCATAAGTATAATCAATACTAGAAAAACATAATATTAGATGTTGGACGTAACACAATGAAATCGAAAAATTTCAATTTTCATCATGTGTTGTAAATTGGAATAAAAATTAATATTAGTTTAAAATATGAAATCTTTTATGTCTGAAAAGGGCCCCCCAAAATACGACGATAGGGCGTTTTTAGGGGTTCCGTGCACCCCCAGCACCCCCGCTAATTGCGGCACTGAATTCAACCCACAAACTTAGTCAACAGCATAGAAAGTTACACTAGATGGTGAAAAACCACACAGAGCGAATCCAGGAGCTGGAGAACAAAATACAACAACTTCAGTATACAGTTGACAAACAAATATAAGCTCACAACACTCTGGTCGCAGAACTACATGAAGCAAGTAACACAATTAAACAATTGATCAACGACACGGATACCAACTCTAAAAAATCATTTGAAAAAAAAACAGTTTTTTTAATAATTAAATTAACGTCAGGTCGAAATAACAATGCCGTTTTTCCAAGTTGTTTCATCCGAATTGGAGTAAGTGTGTTAATATACGTCGCTAGGGAGGCATGCTATAGATACAATACGACGGGAAGAACCGTGGACGCCGCCGCCGCTGTGGACGCTGACGTCACAGACGCCGATAGAGTAATAGTCATCGTCTCACGAGTACCCCCTCAGTAGAGCTCTGCTCGGTCCGGTCTAGACCGGTCCGGACCGGACTGAACCGGACCGTGGTCCGGTCTTTTCGGTCTTTGTGCATTGTAATTTAATGTGGTTCGGTCCGACTCGGTCCCTTCGTTTAAAACAAAAAATTGGTCTGGTTCGGTCCGGTCCCGTGATCTTAATTTCATATAATTTTTAAATTTATATGACGTGGTACTTACTTCTACTTCGTTTATCTACTTATATTAGTTATATTTATATATATATATATAAATATATATATATATATTTATATATATATATATATATATATATGATAGGTACGTCGTACGTGTTATAAAATTAGTAATGAATAATAGTCAGTGGCGCAACCGGAAGGGAGACCCAGAGTTTCAATTTTATTTTATTGGTTCGGTCCGGTCCGGTCCTGGTCTTGGTTAAAATTTATCGGTCCAGTCCGGTCTGGATTTTTTTTTTATTTTATCGGTCCGGTCCGGTCCTGGTCTTTGTTAAAATGTATCGGTCCAGTCCGGTCTAGAAAAAAACGGACCGTGCAGAGCTCTACCCCTCAGGGAGGCATATCATAGATACATGACGGGAGGAGCCGTCGACGCCATGGACACTGCCACCGCCGGCAACGTTGTCTTCACCGCCTTTTACATCTCCGGCGCTGACTTCACCATCGTCTTCGTCGTCTCAGCCGGAGGTATTGGTTTTACAGTTCATAAACTTACCCAGTTGATAAATTTCGTCCGCCACCCCGACGCGCCCGTGAGTACAATATTTCAGGTGTCGATGGAACTGTGGCTTTCTTACATTCGGCGACGAAGAGTTTCCAACAAATAACAAAATACGGTTCAGGTTTTAAATATCATTATTGAGATTGACTTTTAAAATATTTGTTGACTATTATCGTTTTTTCCCGTAACCCTTCAAAAATATGTAAGAATATTGTTCACGCCACGCACTTTGCTTTCGCGCCAAACAGAACGCCCGGTGACATCCGTTTCGCGATTAAACCGCGGTTGTATTGCGACGATTGTAAACAATATTTGTCATTTCAAATTTCTTAGAATTTCTTAGATAAATTTATTAAAGTTCTTTAGGTATAACTTAATTGACTAATAAACAAAATTTGTATTAAGATTATAATGTATTTGATAAGATTTTGAAAGGCATAAGTTCTCGTAGGGAAAAATTGTGGCATGTTATAGATACAATACGACGGGAAGAGCCGTGGACGCCGCCGCCGCTGTGGACGCTGACGTTGTTAATTCAACTTAAAAACCATATGATATCTTTAATTATTTACTCTTTTTCATAATAATAACACTTTTAATTTTTAGATAAAGGGATTAGGCCTGATGAGTAATTTTTGCTCATTGGTGTGCTTATCGTTGGTTACGGGACCGAGATAGAAACACCAAAAGAGATAGAAACACCAAAAAATTCTATTTGATGTAAAAATGTTCAATCTATAATTTAGGTACTTAGCAATTTTTATTTTTTTGTAATCGTTTATGAGTAAAGAATGAAAAACTACAGTTTTTTGTATAATTTATATGTTAATGTCGGGTCGATGACTACTAGCGCTAATAGTTCTCTATAAACGCCACTTCGACAATTTAATGCATGGAATACATATCGTCGTACGCCAACCTGTGTAGATAACCGTGGTCAGTACTAAACCTAATACATTTGTTTGGGCCGAGAGCATAAAACTATATTACGCGCGCTCGGACACCGATATTGTTGTGTTATCACTTATCCCTATCACTACCTACCTGCCGCACCGATTCGGTCGGCACACTATGTGTATGTGTGTAGGTACTGTGTAAATAGCTCAATCAGAAATGGTAGGGAATGCCGAGCAAAACTGACGTGCTACGTAGTGACTAGTGGAGGTGTGATGTGTACAGTGTGTATATTGTTGGTGTGTATGTACTTAAAACTACGGACAAAGGTAGCTAAATTAAATAAATTGGTAAAAACGGTGTGTGGTAACTATATGTTCCTGTATATTAAATTACAATTTCTAATAAATAAACAATATATAAATCACAGCAACAAAAGATACATAAAATAGAATAATAATGATAATAATTGGCCTGTTTGGCTCACCAAAAAAAGTAACAATAAACGAATAATATAAAACTCACAGGATAGTCGGTGAACTGCTGGCCAGCCGCTACCTAAGACCTATATAATACATGTAAATAAATTCAATAATATTATTGGCATTCAGCCGTAATAAAAAGGATAGTAACAATTAATAACAATGCGGTGAAGACAACTGCGATGCCGGTCGATACAACTTCACAAACAAAATAATATGGTGGTAGTATAAACATAAAAACTTGTATAAATTAGCAATATTTGGCGATTAGCACCCACGAAACAATAATAATAATTGGCGATTCGCGCCTTTACAAAAAATAATTATACTTGGCGATTTTCGCCCACGCACAATAATAATATTAATTAAGCACGTAATTCAATGGTTATAGTAATTGACTAACTATTAATTAAGCCAAAATCATTTTTTTGTTTCATGGTCCTTTAAGTATAAAGAAATATATTTTTTAAATGAAAATTTGAGCAGAGGTTCCCAGACACCCGAGGGCCAAGTGATTTAAAGTATTAATGAAATATATCCCAAAAAATTAAAAAATTGAGCAGAAGTACTCCAGCGCTGGAGGGCTAAGTAACTTTAATCATTGCGAAGTATATTTTAAAAATTATAAATTTGAGAAGACGTTCCCCGGGTCTGAGGGCCAAGTGATGTTATTAATATAAAATATATTTGTTTAATAAAAATGTAAGTAGACGTTCCCTGGCACCAAAGGGCTAAGTGATTTCAATTATCAAAAATATATTCCAAAAAATTAAAAATTTGAAGAGAGGTTCCCCAGCGTTGAAGGGCTAATAGGTTATAATTATTATGAAACATTTTTAGATTCTGAGTGAAGCGAAGGATCTTATGGTTTTTTAATGATGTTTATTTATTTTTTTTTTTTTTCTGTACACACTTTTTCGTATAGAAATCCTTGTCCAAAAGTTTTGTTCAGCAACTTTTTAGATTCGAAATTGAACTGAGATGGTACTTTAAAGAGGTCATTTTTCCAAAATCTCCATATTTTTTCCAGTAATCAAGAATAACGATCGAAAAACTGAGTAAAAACGGTAAAATCGGTAAAAATCCGCCGTAAACGAGATTTTCACCGTTCAGATTTTAGGTATTTAGTCATAAATCGAAAAGTATTGAAGTTAGAAACTTGAAAATTTTATCCAATATCAAATACATACTTTTTTGTATTGGACAACATTTTCAGAACAATTATAGCACTTTTGACTTAAATATAGAACTTTTAATTTACCAAATTGTTTGAAAGTTTTTATGTAATATAATTTTAAATATTTGACAAAAAGTTCTGAAAATATAATATGACCTTACTCATATATCTACCTAATTATCCTAACAATAATTCAAAAATCGTGACTCAGGATTTTTTTTTATACACACTTTAATAAATTATCAAACGATTTTTTACGATATTGTCTGATTTCTTTTAAGTTTATTTCTAATGAAATATTGAGTATTTGTTAGAAAGTTCTGAAATTTTAATACAAGTTTACTCTTATACCTAACTACCAATACCGAAAAAATATCAATAATCGTGACTCAAGATTTTTTCCAAGCATTTAAGTAAATTATTATTACGATTTTTACAGAATAAACTGTTTTTTTTAATTTATTTTGATTGTTCGATTGAAAAGTTGTATCTTATAACATTTTTAATATTTGTTAAAAAGCTCTGAAATATTAAAATGACCTTACTTAAATAACTATACTTTCTTAAATATTCTAAAAAAAAAATTTGAATATCGTTAGTCAGAATTTATATTAATACATGTTTTAATAAGTTAATATAAATTCGTATACGAAAATATTGGCTGTTTTTACGTTAATTTGCTGCTTAAAATCTGTTTAAAACTTTTTTGGTGTATCTGATCACAATAAAACTTGGAACATAGATATAAAAACATTTTTCGAATCTTTTGGTGACAGAAAATTTCTAATGAGTTATAATTGTTATAACAATTGAAGTTTAAATGAGTTATGTCTAATTGAATATTTTATGAGGGTTTAATTACAAAAAAACTCACCAAAAATTATACAAATAACCGTAAAATACGTAAACAGTATTTAAATAATAATATATTATATTGGACTGAAGCTTTGCTGAGAATCGTTTTATACTAAAGAAATGAGTCATAATTTCTTTAAAACTTAATACATTCATCACCAATATCTTGTCCAAGGACCGAAGGGACGAAGGACGAACTTGTACCACCAGCATCTCACTTACCAGCTTTTTCTTAGGTTATGCGTTTAGTCGTGCGAATTGAAAAACAAAATAGTTTGTTTTTGGTCGTTGCGTCGTGCGGGTTCATATGTATCGTAAATTCTTAATCGTGGAATTATTAATTGAAGAAGTTCAAAAAAGAAAAGTTTTATGGAATAAATGGGACAAAAAATATAAAGACATTGTTATTTGTATTTTTAAGGTTAAATTCTGGTCTTGTCATTTCTACTAAGTAGTCAAATGTTTCAACGGTCATCCTGGTATACGATCGAAAAAAAAACGTCATTATTCCGGAGTTGATTATAATATAAACGTAAAACTCGCCAAAAACTAAACAGTCTTTTAAAATGTCTGAATTGGCATGAAACGATCTTTTCATTTTTTTTATACCTGAACATATAAATATTTATAATTTCACATTTATTTAATATACATTTTTGTAATTTATTACATACCTTTTGAATAATAAATACTTAAGTTCTGTATTTTCAGTTAGAACCGTTTTATTTAATAAAGTTAATGACAGAGACATATTTAACCAACACTGTAGTCTGTATAATCTATATAATGTATAATGTATATATTAATAATACGACTTTAGAATATTAGAACTTTTTAAGAATGTTAGGACACGACCGTTTACTGCGCTGCTGCATATTCCACTAGTGTCTAGTGCGATCCGCCGCAATATTTTCGTATTTGTCGTGTTTACATTGGACACCATCGCGACAATCCGATCGACGGACGACAACGCTAACCGTATCGGTCGCGTCGTATAACGATTATCGCATTAGTCGGATTCACTTAGGACACGGCCGGCGTAACGAGTGTAAACGCTATTGACACGAAAGTCACGCAAAACACAGTACGTTTTTTTTCCCGCTCCCGAACCTTTTCATTTTAACCGACTCTTTCGATCTAATCGACACCCGTTTCCGCCAAATCGATACGGCCCGTTTCTTCCGCAGTACCGCCAAAGAACGGTTCTACCAAAAAAAATTTACAATCTCCAAGAAAACACGAGTTGGGAAAATCGTAAGAAAATCATTTCTTTTCATATTAAAATCGTCATTTTTAAACGTGTTCGTTTGTAAGTATGTTACATATTATGTTTTTATAAAATTATATATTTTTATTATATAATTATAGTTTTTGAACATAACTCACGTCATGACCACTAATATGTGATAATTATTACACCTACTAAACACATTATAAAAAATCGTTTCTTTTAATCGTTTCAAAAATTATTCATTCGTCGGTACATGACTTTTACGTTGGAAGAAGGTGCCTAGTGCCTACACTACTTTATTTGAGCCTTTTACGTGTATTATGGGGGAAAATGTCAGTTCAAAATTAAGTGATTACGAAATATGAGTGTCAGTGAAGTAGACTTAAGTGGATGTTACTTGAGAAAAATTAATATTAAAAATTAAATAAAAAATAAATAGAAAAATGTAAAAGGTACGTTATTTTGTGTGCAAATTCATTCAATTTTATTCAAATAAAGCAATTCAGTGAAATTTATTTTTAGAACATGTATTTTATTCACCGTGTGTTATTGATTCTTTATATTATCCCGGCAACGCTGAGTGTTTAATTTATCATTAACCAATGAAAAAAATTGATTACAGTTTTGAGAATTAGTAAACTGTAATTCAATTGTATAATTATTATATTTTCGATCACGCATTTTGCTCTCCAAAATAAAAATGCATCGACTATTGTCGTGCCAAAACTGAACAATCACTGTTAGAAATGATGAATAAAAATGGAAATGTTCAGTCGAAAATGTCTAGAATACCCATCATACCGGTAAGATCGACCAACAACGTTCCAGTCACATCAAACATCAACGGCAATATCCGGGCGGGGACTATCCAAGATTCCTCGGCTAGTCGTAGGATCGTCTAACGATATGCCGAAGGTAAAGAACGGTAAAGCTGTCGATCCGATTAGACCGTGTGATATTACTGCCAAGACGAGTTCAATTAAGAAGCTTCCGGCACCAGCGACTCGTAAGAATATCCCTTGGGTAAACTCTACCAGAATACCCATACCGGTAAGATCGACCAACAACGTTCCAGTCGCATCAACCATCAACAGGAATATCCGGATGGGACCTCCCGAAGTTCCTCGGCCGGTCGTAGGATCGACTAACAATACGCCTCGAGTAAATAACTGTAAGGCTGTCGACCCGATTAGACCGCACGGAATCACGGCGAAGATGAAGTCGTCGA